>JXCR01148562.1:286267-307745 GCA_002079205.1 Phalaenopsis hybrid cultivar | reverse complement strand
TTGCATCTCTTCTATGTTAAGTTCCCAATCGGCTTCCGACACTTATCTTTTCAGCAGCATGACTAGGATTTAGGTTTGGGAGGCGAAAAAAGTGTACGGGGCAAGTTTAGGGTGTAGAGAAAAAATGTAGGGATGCTAATTTTGAAATCAGCAAGGTGAATTAGGATTAGGTCAAGATTTGAATATGTTTTGATGGGTTTAGATCACCATCGGATAGAACTAGGATTGGCTAGCTCTGATACCAAATGATACCAAAATTTAACAAACATAAAACTGAAAATGAATATTATTACTAACTTCAAAATCTGAAATTACAACATAATAACAGAAAAATCTAAAATTGCATCAAAACAACAACACACACTCGAACTAGGGTGGGATCTAGGATGGAGATGACGCCGGCTAGAGGTTTGGACCTCCAAGAAGGTGATAAAGGATTCGGTTAGCAAGCTAGAAGGTAGCGGTAGCGATGGGGAATGCGGTTGTACTAAGGGGGAAAGCGATGAGCAACAAGAAGAACAGAGGAGGTGTTGTTCAAGGTGGCGGCAGCAAGGAAAACAGGGGAAGGGATGTGGGAACGTCGGAAAAGGTTGGAGGAAAGGTGTAGGAAGGATAAACCCCACCTGGAGGCCAAGATACAGTCGGAGCTCCACTTGGAAAGCTAGAATACAGCGTGAAGAGAAAAAAGAGACACCAACAGCAGTCTCAAAATAAATCACTATAAAAACTAAACCCTAAACACCAACAAAAGTAAATATATAGTCCTAGATAACTAGGAGTGAGCGCCACTACAATCGAGTGGCAATCACTAAGCCTAGAGAGTCGGTCGACCCTCACTTTTAACTCGAATGAACCAGTCCTAGCATCACAGACGCCCTGCATCCCAAATAGAACCAGTCCTAGCATCTCAGACGCCCTGCGTCCCAAATATCCACACCCCACATCACCAAATTTCAATGTTCTTCTACTACATTATCTATGAGTTATCTTCCATTCCATGTCATATTTTTATCCATGGTGGAAACTTTAATAATAAGGAAAATGAATCATTGATACTCTAGCAAAGCTAAAACTTAGCTTCCAATTTTTGTGAGCCAGTTTTNGTAGGGATGCTAATTTTGAAATCAGCAAGGTGAATTAGGGTTAGGTCAAGATTTGACTATGTTTTGATGGGGTTTAGATCACCATCGGATAGAACTATGATTGGCTAGCTCTGATACCAAATGATACCAAAATTTAACAAACATACAACTGAAAATAAATATTATTACTGACTTCAAAATCTGAAATTCAACTTCAAAATCTGAAATTCAACATAATAACAGAAAAATCTGAAATTGCATCAAAACAACAACACACACTCGAACTAGGGTGGGATCTAGGATGGAGATGACGCCGGCTAGAGGTTTGGACCTCCAAGAAGGTGATAAAGGATTCAGTTAGCAAGCTAGAATGTAGCGGTAGCGATGGGGAATGCGGCTGTACTAAGGGGGAAAGCGATGAGCAACAAGAAGAACAGAGGAGGTGTTGTTCAAGGTGGCGAAAACAAGGAAAACAGGGAAAGGGATGTGGGAACGTCGGAAAAGGTTGGAGGAAAGGTGTAGGAAAGATAAACCCCACCTGGAGGCCAAGATACAGTCGGAGCTCCACTTGGAAAGCTAGAATACAGCGTGAAGAGAAAAAAGAGACACCAACAGTTGTCTCAAAATAAATCACTATAAAACTAAACCCTAAACACCAACAAAAGTAAATATATAGTCTTAGATAACTAGGAGTGAGCACCACTACAATCGAGTGGCAATCACTAAGCCTAGAGAGTCGGCCGACCCTCACTTTCAACTCGAATGAACCAGTCCTAGCATCACAGACGCCCTGCATCCCAAATAGAACTAGTCCTAGCATCTCAGACACCCTGCGTCCCAAATATCCACACCCCACATCACCAAATTTCAATGTTCTACTACATTCATCNCTCTGCCGCCGGACTTCCTCCACTCGTCGGAGCCTCCTTCAGCCGCGGAGATCCATTGTTTGCAGCCGTCCACCACTCATTTTTGGAGGTTGCCTTCTTTCCGGTCGGTGACTTCTTGCTTCTTCCTTTTACCGACCCAACTCGGCGGACTTCTTCCTTGCCGGCCTTTTGCCTCGCCGGCGTCGTACTCCGCCGGAGCAAAATCAGCAGGGAGAAACTCCATATTTTGGTCTCTCCTCCACTTTTTCTTCGCTCCCAGTGCGCACCACCGACGAGCTAGCATCTACATGGCACCGCCCCACCTTATCGACGACGGACACTTTGCCGACATCGAGCGATCCTTCTCGAAGGTTCATTCTTAGTCAAATATTTTTATGCTAAAAATTATTTATTTTAAATACATTGCATACCTCTTGCTCTCACAACCTCCTATGTTTTTTTGTTATCCGGTGCACGTTTTACGAGGCACGTTGGAGCATGGACAGGACGCCGGCGAGCTCGAAGCAAGCAAAGAAACGCGTCTACAACCGTCACGGTGGTGAGATTTCCTACCTCCTAGCCAGCCTTAGGAATAGTGGAGTCTAGGCATGTGGGTTCGATCGCCCACACGGGGTGCGTGCGCCGGCGCGGGCCGGGGCGACGGCGTGCCTGCATGATGGATCGTTGAATTTCCTAGAGCCAGCCTTTAGGTTAGGACTTCTTGTGCGTGGCCAAATATCCCTCTGTAATAAGCCTTAGCACAAATCCTGATGGGTCAGAGTCCCTCACTCCCCTTACTTTGGATTCCCCAACTTTACTTGGAGAAGTTGGGAGGTCGGACTTGACAAAGTGAGAGAAGCTTTGTAGCTGGCTCGCTTTGCAAATTCTGGAGGAGTTCGCGAAATGGGAAAAGCTTTGTAGCTATCCTATTTCGCGATGTCGTGGAGATTTTCCCCCTCGGTGATCCGGGGTGAAATCCCTCACATTTACTCACCAAAGCAAGAGGCGGCGATGCTGCATATCCAAGGGTCTAAACCTTAAGTCTACCAAGTGAGGTCGTTAGCACGAGCCCGGTTTGCTATCTGCATGTTAATTTGCTGCATATTGCATTTTTTTTTTTGCTTGGTACATGTTGCATTTCACCTCGCTCCGACTGGCCGCCCCGGCCTGACGAGCATTTCACCTCGCTCCGACTGGCCGCCCCGGCCCGACGAGCATCTCACTTTGCTTCGATCAGCCGCCCCGGCCTGACGAACATCCCACTTTGGTTCGACCGCTCCCGGCCCGATCGACCGATCACTTTGGTTCGATCAACCACCATGATCTGGTCGACAGATCACCTGCATGTTTGTTTGCTTTTGCATTAAATCGCATGCTTGTATGTTTGCATGTTGCACCATATGTGTATGCATTTGCACTTGGGTGATCCCCAGTGAGAATCACCAGTCTCCGGGTCACTGCCGCCTCGGTACACCTTTCTTCGGGTCACTGCCTCCACGGCACACCCATCTTTTGGGCCCTTGTCGCTACGACACGCCCATCACTTTTGGTCACTGCTGCTACGGTACACCTTTCTTCGGGCCACTGCCTCCACGGCACGCCCACCACTTTTGATCACTGCTGCTACGGTACACCTCTCTCCAGGCCACTGCCTCCACGACATGTCCACTTTTTTCTGAGTCACTGCCTCACGGTACACTCATCACTTCTGTCACATGACTGATTGCATTTGCATTTGCATGTTTGCATGGATAGCGAGCCAGACTCGTTAGGAGAGTGACCCCATGTTGGTCGCAATGCCTTAACGAGCATTGGTTGCTGGGTTGATCCCGGTGAGCAATGCGAGTTAAGTCAACGGGATTGACACGAGTATGACTGTGCTAAAGATCTAATAGATCTAACTCGTGTCACAACTCTTCGTGACACCCTTTAGATCCTTCAGATCTTTAGGATGGGGTCGGTATGACGACCCTGTCAAAGTCATACTATACCCAGACTTACCTCACACTTAGAAACTAGGCTGACGCACTTTTCGTTAAATGGTGTGCTAGGCTAGGATTTAGGGTGCTAGGTAGTCTTTTTGATGCCTGACTATTGTTCTCTGCTGGATTGGTTGCCCTAGTCAGGTATCTTTCTTCTGCATTGTGCTTGTGATGTGACTGTATGTTGCATATGTGTGGTGGTATGTTAGGGAGTTCTTCTGCAGGGAGTCATACCTATTTATTTGCATACACACAGGTACTGTTATAATAGGGGGAGCAAATAATGATTTCTGACCATTTTGCTTGCAGGTGCTATTAGCTCCTCCCATTTTTAAGGCATGGCTCATGATACGTTATTTGCATGTGAGCTTTCCCGCTAACACTTGTTTTCATGCAGGATTGAGTCTTTTATTTTTCTTTGTACTTTTTAGAGTCTAGGAGAGTCCTGTATAAGAAATAAGATACGGGCACGGGTTCCGAGACGTTTGGCGCGGGAGCCACGTGGAGGGGACCAGGAGCTGATGCTCGTGTCCTCTATCTTAATTCTGCAGTTTATATTGATGTATAGAATTAGGACTGGTCATGTATATGCGGAGTCCGACCTCCTTTTTCTTTTCTAGAATATGTTGCCGACTCAGCGACACCGGCCTGTTAATTATTTTGATTTGACTTGCTTTTCTTTGTTTTTTGCATCATATTGCATGTTTGCACTTGCATGTGTTTTCCTTGTTTCTTTCTGTAATCTGGGATTTCACGATATAATCTAGGCTCATTAAGGACCCTAAAATTATAATTTTTTACAAAATCCTAAATAAAATATTCAAGATAATTAAAATTTAGGATTAAAATATTCAGGATTTAAAAACTTTCACATTTACTTTCCTGCTTATATTAATAGGGTCTCCACAATACTTAAGGACCGCTTTAGATAATTGCATCATATTTGCATGTCCCGAGGAGAACTCCCCGTGCTTCTTCAACCTGACTGGCCTAGCATACCTCTTTATAGGTGGTTGTCTAGTACGCCTAGGGTGTTAGAAGGCTCCCTGACCCAGACGGGGTGTAAGTCCTTTTGTTTGGAGCGTTTTCAGCTTTGTAGCTGAACCTCCACTTTCTTTTCCTTCCTAAGGCATCCTTGTCACTTTGGCAGGCATAAGTCCCACTTCTTGGAGCTCCAACTTTTAGTCATAGGATAGAGTTTCTTTCCTTCGACCCTAGCATACCGAGGTTCCCGTGGACGACGCAACTCACAGATTGCTGACTGGGGATCTCAGGACGTGTTTGGTCGACTACCTTCACGATCAGGTAGACTCAGAGTCCTATAGCTGTGGATGACGGGTCCGTGGTACCCCGACCTAATTACCTCTACCCTTTTAGGATCACTCTACCTTCCTTTTTGTTGAGCCCCTTTGAGCCATGTCGCTCCTTGACTTTGTTGATTCATTTTGACGGCTCGATGTCGATGAGCTACCGCCCATTTAGGATACGACGATTTGTCCTCTGCCCTTATGGCCCAGACGTGTTTTGACGTGTTGGGATATCTCCGTTAAGATGATTTAGGTTATTTTGTGGGCCCCGTGTGCTGATGAGCCGCTACCCATTCAGGAGGTGAGAGACTCCCTCTATGCCCGATGGCTTAGCGCGAGCTTTGAAGTATTGGGACTGTTCTCACACGGAATAACCTTCCTTTGAGTACCTATTGTCCTAGGTTCACGATAATCCAACCGAAACTTCGTTTATCGAGAGTATTCTTGGGTACCTCCAAGATGTAATTAACCAAGTGGGATACGTCCCCTTGGGAGTGCTCTTGACCCCAGAACAGACACCTACACCTGAATCTCTGGTTATGGGTAGCCTACGTAGGTATTCTTTCGCGGATATCGGTTTAAGGTGCTTTCGCCCGATCTAGTTTGGGCAGACATTCTTAACTTATCCTTGCGAGGTTTACCGCACGTAGGCTCTCCACGTTTTGTATTTTCTCTTATTTGTCGCTTTGTCGTATGTCCATTTTTATTCGGTTCCTCTCCTCTTTGAATCAATGATCTGATTTAGAAGGGAGATTTATTCGAATAGGGGAAGTATACGCGATCGACAAGCTGGCGACTCCTTCTAAAATAAAAGAGAGAAAAATAAACGAAAACAACTGCGTCTCTTGAAGCACCTGGATCCACTGTTGAATGCATTGTCCCACAAAACACTTGAGAAGGCTTCTCGAATTGCGAGTAGTCATCTCCATCTGTCCAACCATATATTGTGGAACTGGACTTAAACTTCGTGTCAAGCACACTCCATAGTCCTCCAAAAGTAGCTCAAGGTTGACTCATTCCTCACTGAAATCAAGATGAGTAGAACTTACCCTAACAGTGGCAGCCTTGTTGGGAAACTATCGGTCAGGATATCCTAAGATTTGTTATGTGCATGATATCAGCTCTTCTGTCTCACTGCCCCCTAACATTACCAAAATTGATCCCATTGGCACATCTCCCGTGGCAAGAGCACCAATGACTTCAGACTCCTTAGAAGGTAGAACTGTGTTTTTCACCTTGATCAATGAGTAAGTGCTCTTGCAACCATCAAGATGAGTCTTGTAATGAAACTGCCACAATCTCCCAAACATGATATCACAAAAGACTATGGGTACAACATTACATCAAACATGATCCCCAGTAGAAAACTCTATGAAGAATCGTTGTCAGTGCAGGAATATGGATGAGACTATCTTTGAATCGTGAGGACTCAACTTATTCACTATCTGTGTAGACATCACATTCTCACAACTATCTCAATCGATGATAAAGCTGCTTAAATTTTCATTAACAGTACAATGGGTATAAAAGATGTTGAGGCAAAGCCACTGCTACTCTCTCATAGACTTAGTCTAAAGTACCCCTCGAACAACAAGCATCTCACCCTCATTAGCTGAAAGCTGGTACTCCTACACCTTGTCACTGTCTTGTATGTCTATAGTACTGCTATCCACTTTCTCTACGACTCCTTGCTCAGTGGAAGAGACAACACTGATAGTGGGGCAACTGGAGGCAGTTTGTCTGTACCCATAACATTCTGTGTGGGTGGTAATGCTCTGCTTGGGCTTCTTCCCACTATAATTAGCTCCATCATCTTTTTGGATATTTTTCACACCTTCCTCAGTTGTACTAGCTACTCGGGGTGTTTGCTGAACGACAGAGGAGTTTCGGTCTGCTTCTATTGTTTCTTCACATTTAGGGCCAATGTCTGAATATCACTCAATAACTAAAAAGATTGCAGTTGAACGACATAGTTGTAGGCTGATTTCGGACCTCGCAAAAAACTGGCTATAGTGTTCTTCTGGGCTCCCTCAACTCATATTTCAGCATGAGCTGCTCAAACTCTTCTATGAACTACTTTGCTGAGAACTCCTGCCATAAGTGACGTAGCCTCAAGAACATGTTCTAACGGTAGTATGGAAGTAGATACTTCCTCTGCATCTACTTCTTCATCTTCTCCCAAGTAGTGATCATGTTCCTATATTTTCTCTATCTCACTCTCTTCGAATACTCCCACCACAAACAGACACTCTTCCATATCTTTATAGTAGCAAACTTTACTCTCCTAATAGCTGCACCACCTTATACTTGAAAAATCCTCTCAACGGTTTGTAACCATCTCATTAAGTTATTTGGATTCATTCTCCCGTTAAAATCTGGTAATTCTACCTTTACTCCCATATATATATGTCTTCCAAAAGTCAATCCATCCCCCGACCTCTTCTGATACTAAATCCCAAAGCATCGCGGCCTATCCTACACGGGAACCATCCCTATAGAAGGGATTCAAAATTTTCTTCCCCTCTACTCTTCAAGTCTAACTATCACGATCGACAGTGATCTTTTCATAATTCTTTTCCTCAATTTCAGCAAGTGTTTGCTGAAGTAGGCAGATTTTCTATTGCATCTCTTCTATGTTAAGTTCCCAATCAGCTTCCGACACTTATCTTTTCAGCAACATGACTAGGATTTAGGTTTGGGAGGCGAAAAAAGTGTATGGGGCAAGTTTAGGGTGTAGAGAAAAAATGTAGGGATGCTAATTTTGAAATCAGCAAGGTGAATTAGGGTTAGGTCAAGATTTGACTATGTTTTGATGGGGTTTAGATCACCATCGGATAGAACTAGGATTGGCTAGCTCTGATACCAAATGATATCAAAATTTAACAAACATACAACTGAAAATAAATATTATTACTAACTTCAAAATCTGAAATTACAACATAATAACAGAAAAATCTGAAATTGCATCAAAACAACAACACACACTCGAACTAGGGTGGGATCTAGGATGGAGATGACGTCGGCTAGAGGTTTGGACCTCCAAGAAGGTGATAAAGGATTCAGTTAGCAAGCTATAAGGTAGCGGTAGCGATGGGGAATGCGGCTGTACTAAGGGGGAATGCGATGAGCAACAAGAACAGAGGAGGTGTTGTTCAAGGTGCGGCGGCAAGGAAAACAGGGAAAGGGATGTGGGAACGTCGGAAAAGGTTGGAGGAAAGGTGTAGGAAGGATAAACCCCACCTGGAGGCCAAGATACAGTCGAAGCTCCACTTGGAAAGCTAGAATACAGCGTGAAGAGAGAAAAGAGACCAACAGTTGTCTCAAAATAAATCACTATAAAAACTAAATCCCAAACACCAACAAAAGTAAATATATAGTCCTAGATAACTAGGAGTGAGCGCCACTACAATCGAGTGGCAATCACTAAGCCTAGAGAGTCGGTCGACCCTCACTTTCAACTCGAATGAACCAGTCCTAGCATCACAGACGCCCTGCATCCCAAATAGAGCCAGTCCTAGCATCTCAGACACCCTGCGTCCCAAATATCCACACCCCACATCACCAAATTTCATTGTTCTACTACATTCATTNCATCTCCATCTGTCCAACCATATATTGTGGAACTGGACTTAAACTTCGTGTCAAGCACACTCCATAGTCCTCGAAAAGTAGCTCAAGGTTGACTCATTCCTCACTGAAATCAAGATGAGTAGAACTTACCCTAACGGTGGCAGCCTTGTTGGTAAGCTATCGGTCAGGATATCCTAAAATTTTTTACATAGTTGTTATGTGCATGATATCAGCTCTTCTGTCTCACTGCCCTCTAATATTACCAAAATTGATCCCATTGGCACATCTCCCGTGGCAAGAGCACCAATGACTTCAAACTCCTTAGAAGGTAGAACTGTGTTTTTCACCTTGATCAATGAGTAAGTGCTCTTGCAACCATCAAGATGAGTCTTGTAATGAAACTTCCACAATCTCCCAAACATGATATGACAAAAGACTATGGGTACAACATTACATCAAACATGATCCCCAGTAGAAAACTCTATGAAGCATCGTTGTCAGTGTAGGAATATGGATGAGACTATCTTTGAATCGTGAGGACTCAACTTATTCACTATCTGTGTAGACATCACATTCTCACAACTATCTCAATCGATGATAAAGCTGCTTAAATTTTCATTAACAGTACAATGGGTATAAAAGATGTTGAGGCAAAGCCGCTGCTACTCTCTCATAGACTTAGTCTAAAGTACCCCTCGAACAACAAACATCTCACCCTCATTAGCTGAAAGCTGGTACTCCTACACCTCGTCACTGTCTTGTATATCTATAGTACTGCTATCCACTTTCTCTACGACTGCTTGCTCAGTGGAAGAGACAACACTGATAGTAAGACAATTGGAGGCAGTGTGTCTGTACCCATAACATTCTGTGTGGGTTGTAATGCTCTGCTTGGGCTTCTTCCCACTATAATTAGCTCCATCATCTTTCTGGATATTTTTCACACCTTCCTCAGTTGTACTACTAGCTGCTACTCGGGGTGTTTGCTGAACGACAAAGGAGTTTCGGTCTGCTTCTATTGCTTCTTCACATTTAGAGCCAATGTCTGAATATCACTCAATAACTAAAAAGATTGCAATTGAACGACATAGTTGTCGGCTGATTTCAGACCTCGCAAAAAACTGGCTATAGTGTTCTCCTGGGCTCCCTCAACTCATATTTCAGCATGAGCTGCTCAAACTCTTCTATGAACTCCTTTGCTGAGAACTCCTGCCAGAAGTGATGTAGCCTCAAGAACATGTTCTAACGGTAGTGTGGAGGTAGATACTTCCTCTGCATCTACTTTTTCATCTTCTCCCAAGTAGTGATCATGTTCCTATATTTTCTCTATCTCACTCTCTTTGAATACTCCCACCACAAACAGACACTCTTCCTTATCTTTATAGTAGCAAACTTTACTCTCCTAATAGCTGCACCACCTTATACTAGAAAAATCCTCTCAACGGTCTGTAACTCACTAAGTTATTTGGATTCATTTTCACCTTAAAATCCGGTAAGTCTACCTTTACCCCCATATATATATGTCCNAAACATTTTGAAAAAGAAGAGCATTTTGAAGAACAAATTGAAGAGAGTGATGAAATTATTCTGGATAAATTAAAAAATGAAGAATTAGATTTTGTTCAGGAAAGATTTGAGATGTTGGATATTATAGAAAATGTTGATAAGAACCTAGTTCCGTCAATTATAAAACCACATGAACTTGAGTTGAAAACATTACCTAACCACTTGAAGTATGTGTTTTTGGGAGACTCATCTACATTACCTGTTATTATATCTTTAGAATTAATTGATTTACAAGAGCAAAGACTGTTAGATACATTGAAAAGATATAAGAAAGCTTTTGGTTAGATCTTTGCGGATATTAAAGGAATCATTCCTTCGAGCTGTATGCACAGAATTATATTAAATGAAAAATATAAACCAAGAGTTGATCCATAAAGGAGATTAAACCCTATGATGAAAGAAATAGTTAAGAAGGAAATTTTGAAATGGTTAGACACTGGAATTATATATCCTATTTCAGATAGTGTGTGGGTAAGTACAATTCATTGTGTTTCTAAGAAAGAAGGAATGACTGCTGAAACAAAAGAAAATAATGAACTAATACCTATCAGACAAGTTATTGAGTGGCGTATTTGCATTGATTATAAAAAATTAAACACTGCCACCAGGAAAGATCACTTTCCTCTACCATTTTTAGACCAAATAGTAGATAAACTTGCTGCGTACAAATATTTTTGCTTTTTAGATGGATATACCGGTTACCATCAAATTCCTATTGCTCCCGAGGATCAATAGAAGACAACATTTACTAGTCCTTTTGGAACTTTTGCATTTCGAAGGATGCCTTTCAGACTATGTAATGCGCCTGCAACATTCCAGAGATGTATGATGTCTATATTTAGTAAGTTAATTGATGATGGATTGGAAGTATTTATGGACGATTTCTCTGTATTTAGAACATCATTTGACGCATGCTTAAATTTTCTTGAAAAAGTTTTGGAGGTATGCGAAAGAACTAATTTAGTTATAAATTTTCAATTTATGGTTGCAGGAGGAATTGTATTAGGGCATAAAATTTCGGAAGATGGTATGGAAGTTGGCCTTCTAAAAATCCAAGTTATATCTAAACTAACACCTACTAACGTAAGAGAGGTTAGGACTTTTCTTAGACATGTTAGTTTTTACAGACGTTTTATTAAAAATTTCTTAAAAGTTAGTAAGCCTCTATGCCAACTTTTAGAAAAGGACAAGAAATTTGAATTTACTGAATACTGCTTAAATGCCTTTGAGTTATTAAAAGAAAAATTAATCACAACTCATATTATAGTTTCACCTAACTGGGAGAAACCATTTGAACTGATGTGCGATGCTAGTGATTATGTTATTGATTATAGTTTCACCTAACTGGGAGAAACCATTTGAACTGATATGTGATGCTAGTGATTATGCCATTAGAGTTGTCCTTGGACAAAGGTATGAAAAGATTTTTAAGGTGATATACTATGCTAGTAAAATTCTTAATGATGCACAAATTAATTATACTGTTACTGAAAAAGAGTTACTGGCTATTTTGTATGCTTTGGATAAATTTAGATCTTATCGAATTGGGTCAAATGTGTTGTGCACACTGATCACTCAACTATTAAATATCTGTTAGATCTTATTTAATTGGAGCTAAATGTGTTGTGCATAATGATCACTCTGTTATTAAATATTTGATGCGGCTAAATGTGTTGTGCATACTGATCACTCTGCTATTAAATATCTGATGCAAAAGAAGGATAAGCTAAATTTGTTGTGCATACTGATCACTCTGCTATTAAATATCTGATGCAAAAGAAGGATGTTGTTGTGCCCACTGATCACTCTGCTATTAAATATCTAATGCAAAAGAAGGATGTCAAACCAATGTGTGCATAAATTGTGTATGCTTTAGAAAAATTTAGATCTTATTTAATTAGGACTAAATGTGTTGTGCACACTGGTGCTTTAGACAAATTTAGATCTTATTTAATTGGAGCTAAATGTGTTGTGCACACTGATCACGTTATTAAATATCTAATGCAAAAGAAGGATGCCAAACCAAGGTTAATTAGATGGATACTTTTGATGAATTTAGATCGTATTTAATTGGAGCTAAATGTATTGTGCATACTGATCACTCTGCTATTAAATATCTTTAGATCTTATTTAATTGGAGCTAAATGTGTTGTGCATAATGATCACTCTGTTATTAAATATTTGATGCGGCTAAATGTGTTGTGCATACTGATCACTCTGCTATTAAATATCTGATGCAAAAGAAGGATAAGCTAAATTTGTTGTGCATACTGATCACTCTGCTATTAAATATCTGATGCAAAAGAAGGATGTTGTTGTGCCCACTGATCACTCTGCTATTAAATATCTAATGCAAAAGAAGGATGTCAAACCAATGTGTGCATAAATTGTGTATGCTTTAGAAAAATTTAGATCTTATTTAATTAGGACTAAATGTGTTGTGCACACTGGACTCTGCTATTAAATATCTGATGCAAAAGAAGGATGCCAAACCAAGGTTAATTAGATGGATATTATTGATTTGATCTTGTGGTTATTGATAGAAAGGGAACTGATAATCAAATTGCTGATCATTTGTCAAAATTAGAAAACCATGAATTATCTGACACTGACAATGAAATTACAGACAGTTTCCCNGGTTATTGATAGAAAGGAAACTGATAATCAAATTGCTGATCATTTGTCGAAATTAGAAAACCATAAATTATCTTTCACTGACAATGAAATTACAGATAGTTTCCCTGATGAACAACTTTATAATATTAATGAGTGGAAAATACCATGGTATGCCAATATTGTTAACTACATTGTAAGTNTTATATATATATATATATATATATATATATATATATATATATTCTTTTGGCGAACGAAGATATGTGTATTCTTCTATTCAACGTACTTGTAAAAGCATTGATGATGCGTTCAAATATACCAATGATGAGTAGTGAAGAAAATAAAATAGAGATGGATGAAAAATTTTTCAGCACTATAATTATGTTTGACAAACAAAAACTTAGGTCTTTGAGGAAACAAACACTAAGGAATTGTGGCTCAATTAGGAGTCACAGTCAAGCCAAAAACCNGTATCAAAGCACAAATTAGAGATCAATGCCCATGAAATTGAGATTGAAAAGTTTGATGGGTAATATATATATTTTTTTTTCTTTTGGCGAACGAAGATATGTGTACTCTTCTATTCAACATACTTGTAAAAGAATTGATGATGTGTTTGAATATACCAATGATGAGTAGTGAAGAAAATAAGATAGAAATGGATGAAAATTTTTTCAGCACTATAATTATGTTTGACAAACAAAATCTTAGGTCTTTGAGGAAACAAGCACTAAGGAATTGTGGCTCAATTAGGAGTCACAGTCTAGCCAAAAACCTCATATACTAACTTTACAAAAGCAAAGACTATATTTTTCGCATGCAGAAGGTCTGCATATTAAATCACATTTAAATAAACTCAATTCTATAATTTGTAAATTACAAAAACAGTGATGTGATTATTGAAGATAAAGATCAAGTTTCAATATTGTTGTGCACTTTACTTAACCTCATAAAAGCACTTTCATGATATCATAATGTATAGGAGAGATACCAGAAGTTTAGAGAATGCAAAAAAACAGGCTTTAGTAAAAAGATGAAATCTTTAAGCTTAAAGATATTGACAAAAAAAAGAGTAAAGGAATTATTCCCAAGGGAAGACCATTAGAGAAAAGGTCAGCCTGTGAGGGAAAATCTATTGGCAAGAGCAATACTTTCTTCTATTTCAAGAAGCAATGGTAGATAAGTGAAACCATCACGACGACATAATACAAATACAAGATGATTTGGATAGATATAGATTTTGGTGATTGCTCTTCTATGGTTGTTGGTTGCGCAGGTAGTGATATGTGGGGTGTTTACTCTTGTTCATTCATAGGTGATTTTCTATTTATAAACCATAATTGTGTTTATATAAGAAAGCAGAAATATATAAGACTACAGGTCTTTGCCATTCTTTATATAATGACATGATGGAGTTACTGGGGCTTTGGCCGAGGTGAAAGTACTTGATATGAGAATGAATCTTGTATCTTTAGATGCTCTAAAAGATGTAGAATACAAGAATTCAAGGGATCCTGAAGTCCTCATGGTTTGTAAGGGTTGTGATGCGGGTGTGATAGTTTTCCACGTGGAAGTGGGAAACAAAGCCAGTCGGTTGAACCGCCGGTTGACCGGCTGGCATAGAGGACGGTCAAGGGGACTCGATCCAGACATCCAAAGTGTCGAGCAGCATCAAGTGGCACGTGCGGCTTCCCTTTTACATCTCCTGCCTGTATCAAGCAGCATTTGGGGAAGTGGCATTGCCGCCTACCCTTTTCTCCTCCTTCCCTTCTCGTCANAAAAAGATGAAATCTTTAAGCTTAAAGATATTGACAAAAAAAAGAGTAAAGGAATTATTCCCAAGGGAAGACTATTAAAGAAAAGGTCAGCCTGTGAGGGAAAATCTATTGGCAAGAGCAATAATTTCTTCTATTTCAAGAAGCAATGGTAGATAAGTGAAACCATCAAGAGGACATAATACAAATACAAATACGATGATAATTTGGATAGATATAGATTCTGGTGATTGCTCTTCTATGGTTGTTGGTTGCGCAGGTAGTGATATGTGGGGTGCTTACTCTTGTTCATTCATAGGTGATTTTCTATTTATAAACCATAATTGTGTTTATATAAGAAAGAATGAAATATATAAGACTATAAGTCTTTGCCATTCTTTATATGATGACATGATGGAGTTACTGGGGCTTTGGCCGAGGTAAAAGTACTTGATATGAGAATGAATCTTGTATCTTTAGATGCTCTAAAAGATGTAGAATACAAGAATTCAAGGGATCCTGAAGTCCTCATGGTTTGTAAGGGTTGTGATGCGGGTGTGATAGTTTTCCACATGGAAGCGGGAAACAAAGCCAGTCGGTTGAACCGCAGGTTGACCTGCTGGCATAGAGGACGGTCAAGGGGACTCGATCCAGACGTCCAAAGTGTCGAGCAGCATCAAGTGGCACGTGTGGCTTCCCTTTTACATCTCCTGCCTGTATCAAGCAGCATTTGGAGAAGTGGCATTGCCGCCTACCCTTTTCTCCTCCTTCCCTTCTCGTCGTCTTTCTTTTCTTGTTTCCCACAAAGCTAGGTCTATTTATATGCTTGTTTTCTTAGTATAGAGTTAGTTTTTGATGTGCTTGCTTTTCAAATTTTCTTGTGGATTCTTCTTCCCTTTTGTAGTTGTAACTGAGGAGGTGGTGGTACTCCGATTTTACCCTACTCCGACGTGGTGATGTATCTCCCCCTTTTATCTTCCCTAACATATCTCTTCTACTCCCCTTATCCCCTAACCGATCCAAGCCTTCCCCAAGAGCCTCCAACCCACTTTCCAATCATCCACCCTGTTGTCCAAACCCTCCAAGCCTACTGTCCCACCCCGCAACCTACTGTCTAGTTGCTAAACCTACTGTCCAGCCTTTCTGACATCCCCTCGCACTTCACCAGCCTTCCAAACTACCTTACAACCCTTCCCCCTTCCCCTCTCCCCCTTGTCACCTTGTCGTCACCATCATCGCCCTGGGATCTTCGTTTCTGATCCTAATTGGGGATTGGATTGTTATTGTAATCCCCTTTTCCATTTGTGTCATGTTGTGACCCCATTTATAAATTAATAAAAGTTTGTTTTCATGTTTTTGGTGAATTTCACCTAGTTTTGGTATCATTTGGTATTAAAGCTAGCCCAACCCTAGTCTCATCCAAGGGTTTCCTAGCATCCTCCATCAACTAAAAATTTTCTTTCCTTTCCGATTCCTTAATCCCTAGTCATGGCACCAATGAGATATATGCTCAAGCCTACCAGGAAGAGATAAGGCGAAAGCTCTGCCGCCTTCAGCAAAAACTTGGAGAGATTAAAGAATTAATACAAAAAGAAGTAAACATCAACTGAGATTTGAAGAGTAGAAGAGGAGAAAGAAAAGAGGATCTGAATACCTTCCATTAGAATAATTTCAGCAACGAAGAAGTTAGACCAAGGCGTTTTGGAATCCAGTAACAAAGGAGGCCTAGAAAGAGATATTTGAATCCCCCTCAGAGAAAGACTCACAGAGAGGAGATATCATTTGGATGGCACTGAGACTTTGATATCAAGGTTGATCTGACGGAGTTCGAAGGAGGTATGGATCTTAAGGATTTTATGGATTGGTTACTAGATATTGAGCGAATATTCGAGTATAAAGATGTGTCAAAGGATATGTAGGTCAAATTAGCGGTCATCAAGCTGAAGAAGAGTGCTTCTCTATGGTATGAGAACTTCCAGAAATCGAGTAAAAGTGAAGACAACGATAAGATTACCTGGTGAGAGAAGATGAAAAAGGCAATACAGAGAAAATACCTCCCACCTCATTACTGTCATATGTCTCTGAGACTCTACCACCTGTAGCAGAGAGATCCATCAATAGAGGAGGTCACAGAGCACTTTGATCAGTTGCATATAAAGTGTGATCTGATCGAACCAAAAGGGCACACCACAGCATGTTATCTGTGAGGGGTGTGGTCCTTGAAGTCAGTTATTAGCGATGTGGTATAAATGTGCCCTTATTCATTACTTAGAGATGTTCAAACATTAGACCTCAAAGTGGAGAGGCCATAGAAGCAGAGCAGACAACAGACATCCTTTAGGCAGCAACCATCAGGCAAGCAAGCGCTTACATTTACAATGACCGACCAAAGAACTCCGAGAGACACAAGCAAGCCCGAGCAGGCGAGTGACACTCCGGATCAGAGCAGAAAAAAGTAGGAGAAAGGTAGCTCCTCCAACACCGTAGTGGCCAGGAAATGTTATCGATGCCACAACTACGACCACATAGCGTCTAGTTGTCTTACTAGCAGGTAGTCACTCTCACAGATCAGGGCACCATGGAAGAGCTTAGCGAAGAGAAGCAAGCTAAAGAACTGGGTGAGGTTTATCAGCTTCCACCAGATGAGGGAGAAGTACTTGTGATTCGAATGATTCTACAAATCGAGACCACAAGAGATCAGCAGTGGATGTGCCACAAAAGTTTTTACACCCACTGCACAGTGAACGAAAATGTATGCAATTTATCATCCACAGCAAGAGCAACAAGAACTTGGCATCGACTCAGATGGTAGAGAAATTGAGAATCGCAATTCAGAGGTACTCCCAGTCATACTCACTGACATGGTTGAAGAAGAAGAGTTGAATTAGCATCGACTGGAGATATTTGGTAAAGTTCTTGATCGGAGGCCAACTGCAAAACCAGGTGTGGTATGACGTGATCCATATGGATGCCTACCACCTCCTGTTGGGACGATTGTGGCAGTTTGATCGAAGAACTCCACACAACGGATTAATTAAACATACTCATTTACAAAATAGGGCAAACACATTCTACTCCCTTCAACAGAGCCCGAGATCACTAAAACTCTTACCAGTAGAGCGGCGCAAGTAGGGCCAGTTCTAGTGACGACACAGGATGAGAGAACTGAGACACTGGCTCCAGACACTAGATAGTTGTGTCAGAGAGGATGTCGGGACCTTGTAGTTAAAACCATTTCACCAACTATTGGAAGAAACTTCTCTGAAAAAATCTTCTTCCAGTTTCACCGCGGAATAGGGTCAAATGTTTCGAGAAAACTTGAACAATAAATTCAAGTATAAAAGCAAAAATCAAAATAACCACAAAAACACACAAAAATTTTACATGAAAAAACCCAAAAACAAAAAAAAATCACGAAGCCACACCACCACAAATTCACTATGAAGAACAGATAGTTTTGCAAAGGTCTCACACAAGTTTCTTCTTCACACTCATATAAAAAAACTTACAGGATGCTTCACAATCTTCCTTCTCCAATGCGATACGAATAACACATGCAGAGATCCCAAAAATCCTTCTCTGAAACTCTTCTCTCCTTCACCAGAAACTTGTTAAAGAACACTTGAGAAAGACTCACCCAGCACACATTACATCGCTCGAAAATTTGGCCTTAAAACCAAAAAATCGTGGTAACTGCACCAAGCGCATAAGCACAAGGACTGGGCGCAAAGCGCCCGTCTCTCGAAAAGCAAAATCGTGCCCAGCATATTTGGGCACTTGATCCCTCCAAGGGGGAGCAAAGGCGCCCCCTTCTCTGTCAAGCTCCTAAGCATGAGCAAAGGCACTCATAGGGGGCGCAAAAGTGCACCCCCCTACAGGCAGAGCCCAAACATGGGCTCAAAACGCGCATAAGGCCGGCGCAAAAGCATAGGCTTTTTATTTGGTNCACCAGGACTGGGCGCAAAGCGCCCGTCTCTCGAAAAGCAAAATCGTGCCCAGCATATTTGGGCACTTGATCGCTCCAAGGGGGCGCAAAGGCGTCCCCTTCTCTGTCAAGCTCCTAAGCATGAGCAAGGCACTCATAGGGGGCGCAAAAGTGCACCCCCCCTACAGGCAGAGCCCAAACATGGGCTCAAAATGCGCATAAGGCCGGCGCAAAAGCATCGGCTTTTCAATTTGGATTGGGTGTTGTGGGCTCCACAATCACAACACCAACTCCATTAAACGAAAAGATTTAATCTACTCTCGTGGTATATCCCACTGGCTCGACTGTGGGTTACCTTGGAAGGATCCAGTAGTACAAGCATGCGCCACAGTCTCAGGAGAGCAGATCGATAGGGACATGGATGCTCAAGTGGTGCCGACTTCTTCGATACTCTAGTTGATAATGCAGCAGAAGGTGGAGCTCAGGTGGCAGGAATAGGGAGAACGACCATAAGCTTCGACAAAAGAAGTCGAAGCTCTCACAACCCCGGGAGAATGAAGCGAGTGCCGTAGTTTCCCGCACGGAAGCGGGAAACAAAGTCAGTCAGTTGACCCAGCTTGCATAGGGCACAATCAAGGGGATCCCATCAAGATGTCCAAAGTGTCGAGCGGCATCGAGCGGCCCATGCGGCTTTCCTTTCGCATCTCCCTCCAAGATCAAGCGGCATGTGGGAAAAGCATCATTGTCGTCTGCCCTTTCNCACAATCACAACACCAACTCCATTAAACGAAAAGATTTAATCTACTCTCGTGGTATATCCCACTGGCTTGACCGTGGGTTACCTTGGGAGGATCCAGTAGTACAAGCATGGGCCACAGTCTCAGGAGAGCAGATCGATAAGGACATGGATGCCCAAGTGGTGCCGACTTCTTCGATACTCTAGTTAATAATGCAGCAGACGGTGGAGCTCAGGTTTTGCAGGAATAGAGAGAACGACCATAAGCTTCGACAAAAGAAGTCAAAGCTCTCCCAACCCCGGGAGAATGAAGCGAGTGCGGTAGTTTCCCGCACGGAAGCGGAAAACAAAGCCAGTCAATTGACCCAGCTTGCATAGGGGAGAGTCATGGGGATCCCATCAAGACGTCCAAAGTGTCGAGCGGCCCATGCGGCTTTCCTTTCGCATCTCCCTCCAAGATCTCTATCTCTTTCCTTCTTTCTCTTCTTTATTTCTATCTTCTCTCTCCTTTTATCTCTCTTCCCTCCCTTTAGAGAGCATTTTTGCTCAATCTTTCTTTCACTCACTCTCTCTCTTGCACCATCCCTTTCTCCCTATCACACCCACCCTTTTTCTCCCACCCTCCCTCTCCCTCCCTTACTCTCGCCTGCCCTTTTCTCCTCCTTCCATTCTCGTTGTCTTTTCTTTCTTGTTTCCCACCAAGATAATTATATGCTTGTTTTTTAAGTTTAGAGTTAATTTTTGATGTATTTGCTTTTTCAAATTTCCTATGTGGAATCATTTTCCCTTTTGTAGGGTTGTATCCGAGGAGGTGGTAGTGCTCCGATTATATTCTAATTCGAGGTGGTGACTTATCTTCCCTAGCATGTCTCTTCCACTCACCTTAGTTGTCGACCACCCCAAGCNGTTTTTACACCCATTGCACAGTGAACGAAAATGTATGCAATTTATCATCCACAGCAAGAGCAACAAGAACTTCGCATCGACTCAGATGGTAGAGAAATTAAGAATCGTGACTCAGAGGTACTCTCAGTCATACTCACTGACATGGTTGAAGAAGGAGAGTTGAATTAGCATCGACTGGAGATATTTGGTAAAGTTCTTGATCGGAGGCCAACTGCAGAACCAGGTGTGGTGTGATGTGATCCATATGGATGCCTACCACCTCCTGTTGGGACGATCATGGCAGTTTGATCGAAGAACTCCACACAACGGATTCAGATAAACATACTCATTTACAAAATAGGGCAAACACATTCTACTCCCTTCAACAGAGCCCGAGATCACTGAAACTCTTNAGGAGAGCAGATCGATAGGGACATGGATGCTCAAGTGGTGCCGACTTCTTCGATACTCTAGTTGATAATGCAACAGGCGGTGGAGCTCAGGTGTTGCAGGAATAGAGAGAACGACCATAAGCTTCGACAAAAGAAGTCGAAGCTCTCACAACCCCGGGAGAATGAAGCGAGTGTGGTAGTTTCCCGCACGGAAGCGGGAAACAAAGCCAGTCAGTTGACCCAGCTTGCATAGGGGACAATCAAGGGGATCCCATCAAGACGTCCAAAGTGTCGAGCGGCATCGAGCGGCCCATGCGGCTTTCCTTTCGCATCTCCCTCCAAGATCAAGCGGCATGTGGGAAAAGCATCATTGTCACCTGCCCTTTTCTCCTCCATGTCTTTTCTTTCTTGTTTCCCACCAAGATAATTATATGCTTGTTTTTTAAGTTTAGAGTTAGTTTTTGATGTATTTGTTTTTTCAAATTTCCTATGTGGAATCATTTTCCCTTTTGTAGGGTTGTATCTGAGGAGGTGGTGGTGCTCCGATTATATTCTATTCTGAGGTGGTGACTTAGCTTCCCATTTTTATCTTCCCTAACATGTCTCTTCCACTCACCTTAGTTGTTGACCACCCCAAGTCTTCCCCAACTGCCTCCAGCCCACTTTCCAGTCGTCCAACCTATTGTCCAAACCCTCGAAGTTTTTCATATAGCCCTGAAACCTGCTGTCTAGTCACTGAATCTGTTGTCCAAACTCCCATTATCTGTTGTCCAGTATTTCTGGCCTCCCCCAAC
>JXCR01148562.1:272747-284397 GCA_002079205.1 Phalaenopsis hybrid cultivar | reverse complement strand
TTCCCCCTTGTCACATTGTTGTCATCATCAACGCCCTCAAATCTTCTCTTTTGGTCTAAAACGAGGAATGGATTGTTATTGTATTCCCCTTTTCTATTTGTGCCATATTGTAACCCTATTTATAAATAAATAAAAGTTTGCTTTTGTGTTTTCGTTGTAATTCACCTAGTTTGGGTAATCATTAAGCCAATAAAATAAGACTCTATATATTACAAGAAGCAACATTAGGAGCTTCTTTAGTTGTGTCTTCAATTGTATTGGAGGATCACATTTTAGAGAAGAAAAGAGGTTAACTTCTTGGCTACAAGAAAAGTTATGGAACAAGGTCAATTACTAGATGATGGAAGAGTTTAGATTATCAAACAGTTCATGGTTGCATTACACAATCTTTTTTGTCTTTGGGTCATACCATTGAAATATTAAGGACAAAAGAGACGACCACTTGTTAGGCGCTTTCATCACAACAAAAATAATCTTTGAAATTTTCCTATTAAACATTAGAACCAAAAAAATTCTCCAATTATTTGGCATTCATTCATTAGATTCCTTAGATGGCTAGTGTAATTAAATCCAACATAATCAAGAAGGTTAACTGGTGACCTCTTCTAATTAGAAATTTCTTAGATCTTTTCTTTATTTGAAAAGATTTTGGAAACAAGTTTACTTTTGTCAAAGTATAGTTTTGAATTTGTTAGCCGTAAATTTTTTAGTTGGTTTCTTACATCTATCAGTCTCCCCATTATTTCGAACCGAGCAAAGTACTTACCATTAGAATCTCTCTAGCTTTATCCTGTCCATATCCATTAGCAAGCTGAAAATCTCCATGCAAATTGTTCGCATATATCACCATTTCAAATGTTGCAGCATTATCATCCCACCCCGGTTTACCATGATAGTCCGTCGTGAGCTCATTATCTTCTGAAGCCTAGGTCAGCATGATACTAGAGTTAAACAAACAACAATAAGAACATCAAATTTTTTTACGAAAATCAAATAAAAAAGTACAACTACATAAAAAAATCTGAAATTGTAACAACTGACAATACAAGCACAAGTTAGGGGGTAGATTCAGAAGTGATGGTGGTAGGCGATGGTTTGAAGGTAGCGCGGGGATTGGAAAAGGCAGTGGACAAGCTGAAAGCAGCAAGGCGATTGTTTTCTCGGTGCCGGACAACAAGCAAACAACAAGGGGCAATGTAGGAGGGCTGTCAGGAGTGATGGCAGCAAGGATGGAGGGCTGACATGGTGGCGACAGCAAAGAGGAAGAGCTGGACAGCAACGACAGTGATGGTGGATGGCTGGAACAACAATGGCAGCGAAGAGGTAGGGCTGGACAGAGGAAACGTGCAGGAAAAACAGCCAATGAATGCGTTTTTAGGCGGCTGCAGCAAGGAGGGAGGTGTGACGGAGAAGCGGGAGGCATGTGAAAGGGTATAGGGAAGAGATACACACCATATGGAGACCGAGATATAGCCGATGTACCACCCAAATCCCTAGGATACAACCATTGAAGCGAAGAAGAAAAACCGTCAGCTGTCCCGATACAAAACACAAAAACTAAACTAAAACATCAGGAATACAAATACATAATAATAGGATGGTGAGGTGTGGCCCAAGAGGACCGGCCGACTCCACAACAAGAAAAGTTTTTACAGGTTCAGTCCAGGCACAAAAACTAAGGCCTGCATGGTCACGGGAGTCCCAATCTCGGAAAGTAGTGATAGACAACACCGCACTCATGCTTCCCACCCCATAGCAGGACACGCCCGCACATAGCATTTCGTACTTAACGAGAGCTATCAAAAGCCAACTAGATATGGAGTTATACACCGATGGAGCAATGCCATACCTGCAAATAATTGCCACTCAGGAGCTTAATGTGGACCTTTGTGTCATTTCTTTCAACTATAAATGTTTCTGAAACAGTGGGTATGTCTGCTGTTGCTAATATTGCATTTCCTTTGCTGAGCGACGTTAAAAATTGGCCACCATAGCATCGAAAATGAAACATTTTTTCAGATACTCTCCATATCTAGTATAAGACAATTTATTAAAATTAGTTTTTCATTTATGAGCAGCGATCATAATATATTTGAAAGCTGAGACAAGTTTATCCATGGAAAAAAAAAAACTTGTTTAATAGTCTGGATGAGGGATAGATAGATGAATGGATGATTATATGTATGTATGCATGCATGCATGCATGTATTTCCTTCCTATTAAATTATATTTGAATTTTTAGTAGTAGAGATTCTAAGTGAAAGACATGCCAGACAGCATTGATCTATGATATTACTTACCAGACGACAGACTAAATTTCATAAAATTTCCAATGTGGAAAGGAAGAATGTATTAATACAAATACAAAAAGGAAAATTTATAAAGTATTTCCTGAAAATTAAAACAATTAAATTGAATCAAATAATATGGCTGAACATCCAAAAAAAAAAAGTTAAATTTGAGTAACTTGTGCTTCTAAAAATAGTTATTCATTTGTCAACACTCAAAATTTCAACAAAATAACAAAATAAATCGATAAAATGATTTGAAATTAACTAAATACGACTCATTAACTGTTTCAATAGTAGAAATAAAGTGCAAAAATTTAACATTCATTATTTGTGTTTGGGATCACTAAGATTATCAAACACACACACAAACACACACTGTGTGCAATTGTTTTAACACTGCCATTGTCGGTCTTAAGGCCGGATGTGAAAAGTGGAGGGTTGCGTTAGGTAGTCGACAGCCAGCGTAAAAATTGTAGAAAAAAATCATGACATGAATTCTTTTGATCTTTGTGTTAGTGCTAGGGCATCCCCTGGAAGCGACGCACTGTATAGCTTGAATACAGTGAAAAGTGTGCAAGTGCTGCTACACCGGTGTCCGAGTGTAGTGTCAAATAAGCAAGGGTTCTCATATTACGGATGGATGCAGGTAAAGAAGTTAGTCCATAAAACTAAAACTAATGAGACTAATATTATGATAAGATCTTAGAAAATGAGTACTCTTAATGATACAATAATGGAATTAGTTGATATTAGATTCATAGAAAAATTAATATCTTATGTATTCAAGAAAATAAATGGGTTGGAGAAAAGGCTATGAAGATTGATGACTTAGGTTTTAAACTTTGGTATTCTCGTAAGAGTCGCACTAGAAATGATGTATGTGTAATTATAGATATGAGTTTGAAAGATAATGTCGTAAATTAATAGAGTTGATGATAGAATTATAGCTCTTAAGATTAATCCATTGATACTAAGATTTTTAATATTATAAGTGTTTATGCTCCTCAAGTAAGTTTAGATACAGGGTCTAAAGATAAATTTTGGAATGATTGATACTAAGATTTTTAATATTATAAGTGTTTATGCTCCTCAAGTAGGTTTAGATATAGGATCTAAAGATAAATTTTGAAAAAACTTAAAAGACTTAATACAAATGATTCCTCTTGAAGAAAGATTTTTTATTGGAGAAGATTTAAATGGATGTGTCGGTAGAGTGGTAGAAGATTTTAGAAATATTTATGGTGGCTACGGTTTTGAAGTGACTAATGAAGAAGGTAGAACTATTTTAGATTTCACTTTGACATCTGATTTTGTTATTAGTAATACTTTATTCAAGAAAAGCTATGAGCATCTTATTAGTTATAATAATGGAGCTAATAAAACACAAATGATTATTTTCTTATGAGAAGAAAAGATCGACGAGATTGTAAAGATTGTAAGATCATTCCAAGTGAGGATTTAAGTATCCAACATTGTTTATTAGTTCTTGATTTTAAGATGAAGAGTTATAAAATAAAAAATACTAGGACTCATCATCGTAGAATTAGATGAGGAAACCTAAAAAACAAATAAAATTATTTTTATGAATAAAATTCAAAATTTCAAAATTTAGGATGTTCATGATGAAGCAAATGTTATGTGGGATAAAGTAACAAACACTATTAAACAAGTAGCAAAAGATGTACTTAAATAATCAAAAGAAAAAGTTTCTTTAAATAAACATAGTTGGTAGTGGAATAATAATGTGCAAGAAAAGATAAAATATAAGAAGTTATGTTATAAAAATTTCTTTCAATGCAAAAGCTTAGAGAATTGGGAAAAATATCAAACGGCCCATAGAGAGTTTAAAAATTCTGCTTTTAATGATCTTTATAATAGATTAGATACTAAGCAAGGTGAAAAATATATTTATAAATTAGCCAAACAAAGAGAAAATAAAAGTAAACATTTAACTCAAGTAAAGTGTATTAAAGATGAAAATCAAAAAGTGTTTTTCTTAAAAAAAGATATTCAACATAGGTGGATGAGTTATTTTGATAAACTATTTAATGAAGTTTTTGAAAATATGATGNTTTGATAAATTATTCAATAAAGTTTTTGAAAATATGATCGACCTTAGTGATCTTAATATCGTTAATAATAATAAATTATTTCATTTTTACCATCAAATTTGTAAAATAAAAGTTGAAAAGACTTTAAAGAAAACTAAGGTGGAAATTCTGTAGGACTTGATGATATCCCAATGGAAGTATGAAAATGTTTTGGAGATTTGGGAGTTTTTTCGCTTACTAAACTCTTTAATATTATTTCAAAAACTAAAAAGATGTCTGAGTGGAGGAAGAGTATTTTGGTCCCGATTTTTAAGAATAAAGGTGATGCACAAATTTGTGCAAATTATAGAGGAATTAAGTTGATGTGTTATACTTTAAAATTAGGGGAGAGGGTAATTGAAAATAGGTTAATNATTATTAAAAGGTATGAACGATTTAGATATCTCGGGTTATTGTTCAAAGCGATGGTGATATAGATGGGGATGTTAATAGTAGAATTCAAGTTGGTTGGTTGAAGTAGAGGAATGCTTCGGGTCTTTTGTGTGATAGAAAATTACCGCTTAGACTGAAAGGAAAATTTTATAAGACGGTGGTGAGACCTACAATGCTTTATGGCGCTGAATGTTGGCCTTTAAAAGAGAAGCATAATATTAAATTAAGTGTTGTCGAGATGAAAAAGATTAGGCGGATGAGTGGCTTTACACTTTGTGTAGCTCCTGTGATTGACAAAATTAGAGAAAATTATCTTAAATGATTTGGTCACATTAAGCGTCCACCATCTGATAATCCGATTAGGAGAGTAGATGTTTTAGATTCGACTTATGTTAAGAAAGGCAGCGGTACCTAGGAAGACTTTGGCGTATTGTATAAAAAATGATCTTAATTTATTAGAACTTAATGAAAGTGTGACGCTAAATAAGAAGCAATGGAGAAAAATAATTCATGTAGCCGGCCCCACGAAGTGGGATTAAGGCTTTGTTGTTATTGTTGTTGATCCACCCAAACCAACTTACATCTTTATCTGCATGGAAAAGATAACGGCTTAGAGGCCATTGCAATCATTTTTTGTATTTTGTTTTTATTTTTTCATTTTTATTTTGTTTTGTTTATTTTTTTATTTCGGGCCTGTTTGGGGCAGCTTAAAAGTGAGGCGGCGTTTTTAAAAACGCCGTCTTAATATTCGGTTTCTGCTTTTGACGAGCGTTTAAGAGAACGGGCTTTTTATTTTATGAAGCACGCGGATCGTCAGGATATGNGGAAGACTTTGGCGTATTGTATAAAAAATGATCTTAATTTATTAGAACTTAATGAAAGTGTGACGCTAAATAGGACGCAATGGAGAAAAATAATTCATGTAGCCGACCCCACGAAGTGGGATTAAGGCTTTGTTGTTATTGTTGTTGTTCCGCCCAAACCAACTTACATCCTTATCTGCATGGAAAAGATAACGGCTTAGAGGCCATTGCAATCATTTTTGTATTTTGTTTTTATTTTTTTATTTTTATTTTGTTTTGTTTATTTTTTTATTTAGGGCCCGTTTGGGGGAGCTTAAAAGTGTGGCGGCGTTTTTAAAAACGCCATCTTAATATTTGGTTTCTGCTTTTGACGAGCATTTAAGAGAACGAGCTTTTTATTTTATGAAGCACGCGGATCGCCGGGATATACCCGCGATCCGTGTTCGGCCTCGAGATCTTTACGTCGCTACCCCTCGCAAACATCTCGATCCCTAATCCTGTTCTCCAAAGTCGCTCTGCTCCGCTCCTGCCTCCGCAGGTAAGAAATATCTTCTCCTCGCTCCGCTCCTGCCTCCTTTCCCCCATGTCGCAGAAACACATCTCGATCCATCTGCNAGAAATATCTTCTCCTCGCTCCGCTCCTGCCTCCTTTCCCCCATGTCGCAGAAACACATCTCGATCCATCTGTTTTTTGTGGTTAAAATGGTAGTCTTTTGTGGGAGAAAACCTAGATCCAGTTCTTGGGAAGCAACTTTCGTCGGTAATAATGTAGATCCCTTGTTTGAAATGGCTGTTGTTTCTTCTTGATTCGACATTCCTATCCTTTCTTCGAAATGGNTCTGCTCTTTGTGGTTAATATGGAAGTCTTTTGTGGGAGAAAACCTAGATCCAATTCTTGGGAAGCAAGTTTCGCCGGTAATAATGTAGATCCTTTGTTCGAAATGGCTGTTGTTTCTTCCTGATTCGACATTCCTATCCTTTCTTCGAAATGGCCGATGTTTCTTTTTTATTTACTGAATTTTTTTAGGGTGTGTTGCTCATATGGTCTTCATGCGAGGAAAATATTTCTGTGGCTATTTAAAACAATGAATCATTGACTGCATATGTTGAATCATAGAATAATATGAATTTTTTAATGCTTAGAGCATTTTTAATTTATTTCCTAGAAAGCTTATAAAACATTTGGTTGTCATATTAGCTAGTGCAGGACTGATTTTGGGTTAGCATTTTTAAGACTGTCATGGTCTTAATGCAATGAATTGTTGGTTGCCATTTTTAAAACTGTCATGGTGTTATAAAACTGTCATGGTGTTAATGCAATGAATTGTGCCTTTGGGTTGTTTTTGCTAGCATTGCTTTAGAATTTCTACTCTGCTCTATGTGTTCCAAATTTCAATTGGTTTTTACTCAAATACGGTGATACTATAATAATAAAGAAAAAGAGAGGTTTCATATCTTATGTTTCACCCATAGACCAATATATATTTTAAATCATTATCTTTTTTGAATTTTTTTTTACATATGCATAGTCCATATCTTAAGTGACTCATTTTCAGTCATAATGTCATCTAACCATCTATTGATGTGACGGTAAAAAATGAGTAAATCTAAAGACTGGTTCATCGACTATATGAGATAGGAGGCTACTAATGCATAGTCCATATCTTAAGTGTTTCACCCATAGACCAATATATATTTTAATTCATTATTTCTTTTTGAATTTTTTTTTACATATGCATAGTCCATATCTTAAGTGACTCATTTTCAGTCATTATATCATCTAATCATCTGTTGATGTGACGGTAAAAGATGAGTAAATCTAAAGACTTTGGTTCATCGACTATATGAGATAGAGATGCTACTAATATTTTTTGTGATCTATGCATGAGGGAGGTCGAATTGAGAAATCGACCCACAACTTTTTTTAATAAATAAGGTTGGCATAATATCACAACTAAATTCAAAGAAATAACTGGAAGGGATTACGATAGGATGAAACTAAAGAACAAATGAGACCAATTAAAGAAGAACTGAAAACTTTGGAAAGAGCTTAAAAGAGGATCAACTGGATTAGGATGGGATTCAGTAAAGCGGACAATTGATGCACCTAAGGAATGGTGGGCAGAAAAGTTAGCGGTAATAACATCACTATTTCAAGTAAACTTTAGAGACATTTTTGGAATATTGATTAGATTTTTTTTTGTTACAGATAGTGCCAGCGGCAAAAAAATTCAAATTTACTGGAATTGAACCAGCCTTGGAGGAGAAATTGGATGGCATGTTTACTGGTGTTGTAGCAACAGGAACTCATTTTTTCACCCCTAATGAGCAGGGTGTTGCAAACCTAGCAGGGGATATGGAGACCGAGCATATAGGTGATTCAAGAGAATGTTCCAGCCAAATCCACACAGATATTCAATCCACTGGTGGAACAAAACGTCTCCGACCTGCAAAAAATAAAAAAGGTTTTGCATTTGTTAGAGTAACAATTGAGACATTGATTGAAATTTCCAAAAATAATTCCAAAATTGCGAAGGACAGCACAATCCATGAGTGTGTTAAGATCCTTAACACATATCCTGGTATTATGGAAGATCATGATATGTATGTTAAGTATGTCAAGTTGCTAGGGAACTCAACCCGGAGGCAGTTCTTTGAGACTTTGGACCCAGAATTTCGTCTTCCCTACTTGCGCTCTTTTATGAAAAATTGAATGTTATTTATGTAACTTCATTGACTATTTGTTTGATGAACTCGTTATGTCTTATGTTCTATTTATGTGATGGACTCGTTATATGATAGTATTTTTTTTCAAGCTTGAATGTGTTAGCTACATATCGAACTTTGATGTTTAGATATACAAATATCAATGAAATGTGCGGCATATATGTAACTTTCTCTATATTTTTAGTGCATGCAGTTAAATTTACACGCATGTACTCTTTGTATAGTTGTCATTTTCTCTATGTTTACTGATATTACATCACTATTTTTTATCTGGTTTAAGAGTCTATCTTTTTTCCAGATTTTATATTATGGAGGAAGGACAAATTAATCAAATCCACATTATTTCTCTCACCCTAACGTTGCTAGACCATTACTACAACGCATATGTTGATCGAAACCCATGCATGAGTGTGTTAAGACCCGTTATACTTCATGTCTTCATTACTATGGTATTTAAATCGTGGGAATTTTTATCTTTCTTGAGCATTTTAACAATGACTTGAATGCATTGCTGATGTTGGAGATTGTGAATGGTATGAAATGGTTTTAATTCAATTATGTTTTATTTCTCTGCTTCTCATTTAAATACAATATAATGGCAGTCGTTCAATTGAATCTGGGCAAACATTTATGGAGTTCATGCATCGCATGTATTGGAAGGCTATCAATTTATGGAGTTGATGCATTGCATGTATTGGAAGGCTATCAATTTATGGAGTTGATGCATTGCCTGTATTGGAAGGCTATCAATTTTTTTTTCTGCATTGCCTTTATTTCCTTGCTTTAAATGATATGGATTATTATGGATTTGTTAAGCAATAGAATGGCGTATTTACATACATACCACTCAATTCTCATGAAAATAAAGTGGGGCATGTCATAGCCAATTTGACTTGCTTAGACATTCAAAAGTGGTTTTAAGTTGACTTGCTTCAAATTATAAGTGTACCTGCTTAGTTTTCAGTTGATATGTCGTGGCTTCTATATGCCTTGGCTTATATGTCGTGGCTTCTACATTAAGGTGTATTTCAATTTTTAAATATAGGTGTTAGATATGTTAATACATAAGAATCACATGGTAACCACAAAGAATGTTTGTTGTTTATATATCAAACTTTGGGTGTTAGATTTGTAAATACGCAAGAATTGTGGTGGTATGATTTATGTTCTTCAAAGAGGAGGTTGAATGTTCAAATCTGAGTGAGGGAGCCCAGTATGTTTGTTGTTTAAGCTTATTTAGAAATGGTTGGTTTATTGTTTAACCACAAAGTCATTTCTTTGATCAGGGAACCCAAGAATTGTGGTGAGGGAACCCAAGAATTGTGGTGGTAGCTTTAACATATGTTGAGATTGTTTGCATGTCAGTTGGGAGAGTTGGCAACAGCTTTAACATTAATAAAGTTATTTTACATCTGCATCATGACAACTTGTTTAGAGATTCAAAAGTGGTTTTCAGTTTACTTGCTTCTAATCGTAAATGTACCTGCTTGGTTTTCAGTTGATATGTTGTGGCTTCTATATGCCTTGGCTTATATGTCGTGGCCTCTACATTCAGGTGCATTTCAATTTTTAAATATAAGTGTTAGATATATTAATACATAAGAATCACGTGGTATGCATGGAAATATTGAGTTGTTTCCATACATAGCACTCGAAGCATTTTATTAGTGGGTTTATTCAGAGGAGAAAATAGCTTGTATTATGTTATTGAAAAAAAGGATTGGATTTGTGGCTGGTGAAAGATGTCAATTCAATAATTTTAGTTTAAAATCAATGTTCTTTCTCTCAGGTTCTATTTAATTTTGTTTACATACATAGCACTTGAAGCATTCAATTTATGGATGGTAAAGGATGTCAATTCATACAAACTGCAAATGTGTCTTTTGCCCTGGAAGTTGTGGCAATGGCTGCTAATTGTTCAAACAGAAAATTTATATTTCAGGGCATTCCCCAATTTTTTTCAATATAGTTGTTCGGGAGATAGGTTTGTTTACAACATTACTTTCTAAGAGATCAAACATTGCCCCCGTACTTTTTATGTTTATTACTTTTATTCATATAATAGTGGAGCACCTTGGATGGCCAAAGAACTCTATTGCAACCATTGCTTCCAAACTTTGGTAAGTTGAGTTTTTTTTTATTCCCTCTAATTTTTGAGTGACCTACGCTTTTTATAATAATTGCAGAACAATGAGCTCGAGATATTCAAGGAAGTCAGGGCAAAAGATGTGGCGATATGTGCCACCGTCATTGTTATTCACGTCACAGCAGAAACATAGCTACGGGAGGCAATTCTACAGGTGCCCGCGGTGGGGACAAGGACCGGACGATTGCAAATTCTTCAGGTGAGCCGACAGTGAAACTATTTCTACGATATCCCAATTGAACACAGCTGTTAGGAGTTCAATAGTACCACAACGGGAGAACGCCGCATGTGGTTCGAGTTCTTCCGTTTCTACGATATCGCAGTCAGACAGGTTTGCTCAGGGTTCTGGAGTGTCAGATGCAGGTGGCATGAGCCGTGATATGCTGCTACATTATAAAGTTAACATTATCATATTTTTACTTGTTATTTTTTCTTTTTAATGGGCTCTTATTATACTTTGTAGTAGTATGTGCTGGTGCATTTGACTTTTGTATGTGTAACATATTCGTTTGATGTAATCGGATATGTTTTAATTATATAAATATAAATTAACTTTTTTGTATTTTCTTGTCTGAACATTTTTCTTTAATTTTGTTGAGAAAATAACAAATTCTGCTGCACAGATTATTCATTAAACTATAAAAATTTGCAAATAAGTTGTTTACAAAACGCATTAACCAAACAACTAAACAACTTATTCAAAACAGGGGCGGAATGGTCAATTTTCCAGAATCAGATGTTTTTCAGACGCACTAACCAAACAACGAGACAGCTTATCCAGATCAGCTGGTCATCAGCAGATTATCAGGATAAGTTGTTTCTCAGCAGAAGTTGGATAAGCTACAACTGCCCCAAACCGACCCTTAAATTAAACCATGTTTGATTGAAGTAATTATTTTTAAAAATACTCAAAATATCTTTTAGGTGGTTTGAGTATTTTTAAAAAGAAATTGATTCATTTATAAAAATAAATAATGGAAACATGTAAAATTTATACGAACCAAACATAATTTTAAAAATAAAAGAAATAATAAAAACAAAAATAGAAACAAATGTGATGCCATATAGGCCCTTAGTCTACTGGGATGAAATTTTCCATGTTCTCCCTACCATGAGAAAACCTGCAATAAATAATCAAGGCAAATGATCTTGACTGACACCATCAAAACTACCAATTGGCTATAATTCATGATTCTTTTT
>JXCR01148562.1:259735-271975 GCA_002079205.1 Phalaenopsis hybrid cultivar | reverse complement strand
CCCTACCATGAGAAAACCTGCAATAAATAATCAAGGCAAATGATCTTGACTGACACCATCAAAACTACCAATTGGCTATAATTCATGATTCTTTTTCTTTAGATTTTTTATTTTATTTTGTCAGAATCAAACTTTAGGTGAAAATGCAAAAGTCATTCACAGTAACGTTAAAAATATATGAATAAAGTACTTCTTTGATAATAAAACCATAGTTTTTAGATATGAAGCCATTCAAATGCAGTAAATTCCATAGTCGCACAAGAAAGCTGTATTAACTTTCAGACTTGCAAGGATGAGAGTCAATAAACAGACCAAACAAGAAAGGACATAAGATGGTTTTAGACACTGAACATCAAGGAAATAACTCCCTTATATAAACAGGTGATGCATGCAGTTCAAAGTTCTACGAGTACTAATGCAAAGAAGATAGTGTAATAGATGTGGAGCACGCACACACATGCCAACATACAAAAAAAAAACCCAAAACAAAGATTACATAATGCAAATCTTTAAGATGCAAAGTCAAAATGCATAAAATTGAACAAAAACGGTAAGAAAATAATCTACACATTTGATAACTCAATAGGAAATTCAAACATCAAAAGATTAATGAATAGTTTTTTTGGGCGTTATCACAAATTTTCAGAAAGCTAAATTCATGCAAAATAAATAACAAATAAATTAGTAAAATAATTAAGTAGAGAAATCTTCAAAGTGAAAAAAAAATCCAAGCATCACACCATTACAAGGACATATCTTCCCCAAAAAATTCTGCCACATTGGTCCTGCACTTGAAATAATCTCCCATCAAGTATGCACACACAAAATTGAAAACAAAAAAAATGTAAAGTTTTACTAATCAATCTTTTCTATGACATAATAAACTCGTATTTATAATCAATCAATCTCTTAGTTACCTATCACATGAAGCAAAAAGATAAACTAAATTCTTAATATACTATAGTACATGACTTCAAAAAAAAAAAATAAACACTACTAATTACGGTAACTAAACCAATAAAAATCACTCAAATCCCATACGATCTAGTGCTCTCGGAATAGCTAGAGGAAAGTAGACCTCTGCCACAGGAATTGTTGGAAGGAGTCTGCATTATTTTGCTTGACTAGGGAAAAAAACCAGCTCTCCTAAATTTAGCATATGATGGTATTAAACAAATTAGGATAATATAATTTTTATGCTTCATACAAAGTAATCAATGAGTTATCAAGCAAATGCGAGAGATATTTTTGGAATCCACAACCAGTAGTGGTGAAAATTTCATCATCAACAGCTTCAGAAAACCAGCTTTATAGAATTATTTATCGAAGTTTTAATTTTGTATAGAATTAGTTGTCAAAATGTTAGATGCAAGTTCAAAAATAAAATAGGAAAGAATTGGCAACAAGTTAATGGAATTAGGTCAAACTAGACATATCAAAGGATAGAATATTGCAAAAACTTCTTGAAATTAATTTAAAAACGAGAGTTTTAATGTGTTGCATAGATTTAAATATCCCAACCTTTCTAGTAATTTATTTCTTTAAGGTTCATAAAAGAAATCATGTTTAGTTTAAATGCACATTAATACAACCCATGGCTTAAATTTCTCATATATATCCATTAACATTAGTAGAAAAAATTATTATAATTGACAATCCAGTTATGTGAATCCTTTGTGTGTACTAGGCAACTCATGCAAATGATTAACAGTACACAAAGAGATAGTGAAAATGCTAAGAAAATTTTATGTATTATAAAAGATAAAAGAAAGAAAATATCATTAATTACTAAAAACTGGGATGATAAGAAAAATAAAATAAAATATCATAACAACAACAAGCCTTTATCCTAAGTGTGGTCGGCAACAAAAATCATTTTTCACCATTGCGTCCTATTTAGTGTCATATTTTCATTTAATTCTAATAGATTAATATCATTTTTATACAATATGCCCCAGTCTTTTTAGGTTTACCCCTACCTTTCTTAACATAAGTCGAATCTAAAACATCCACTCTCTTAACAGGATCACCAGATGGTCGACGTTTAACGTAACCAAACTATCTAAGACAACCCTCTCTAATCTTATCTGCCACTAGAGGTACACCAAACCTATCACGAATATATTCATTTCTCATTTTCTCTCTAAGTCCGCCTAAACATTCTCATTTCAGCAACACTTGACTTTGTTCTATGCTTCTCTTTTAAAGGCTAACATTATGTGCTATAGAGCATTGCAGGTCTCACCGCCATCTTATAAAAGTTTCCTTTCAGTTTAAGCGGTAAGTTTCTATCACACAATAGGCTCGATGCATTCCTCCACTTGAACCAACCAACTTGAATTCTACTAATAACATCCCCATCTATATCACCATCGATTTGAACAATATATCCGAGATAGCTAAAACGTCCACACTTTTTAATGATTTGATCACCCATAGTTACAACTCTGCCTCTAGAGCAGCTATTACTAAAATTACATTCCATGTATTCAGCTTTATATCTACTTAAGCGAAGGCCTTTAACTCCAATGTAGGCCTTCATCATTCAAGTTTATCCTGAACTCTTTCTCTTGTCTTATCCACAAGAAGGATATCATCAGCAAAAAGCATACACCAAGATACATTCTCCTGTAAATGTCCAATAAGAAGATCCATAACTAAAGCGAAAAAGATACGGGCCTAAAGCCGATCCCTGATGCAAGACAACTGAAATAGAATACTCGGTCAATCCTCCTTCTATTCTAATACAAGTAACAACTCTAGTATACATATCTTTAATGACTTGAAAATAAGTCATCAACTATTTATTCTCTAGAACCCAAAAGACTTCTCTTGGAACCTTATCGCAAGTTTTTTACAAATCAATAAAAATCATATGTAGATCCTCCTTATACTCTCTGTCCTTTTCCATCAAACCTCTCAATAAATGTACAGCTTCCATGGTAGACCTATCTAACATAAATCCAAACTGATTATGAGAATTCTTTGTATCACGTCTTAACTTGTTCAATTATCCTCTCCCATAATTTTAAAGTATGACACATCAACTTAATCCCTTTTAATTTGCACACCCATGTGCAACCCATTTTATCCTTATAAATGGGAACTAAAATACTTTTTCTCCACTCCTCAGACATCTAAGTTTTTAAAATAATATTAAAAAGTTTAATAAGCCAAAAAACTACCAAATCTCCGAAATATTTCCACATTTCAATTGGACATCATAAGTTCTTACTAGTTTTCCACCACTGATTTTCTTTGAAGCCTCTTCAATTTTTTTTACTATTGCAACTATAAAAATAAAATGTTTTATTATTATTAACAATATTTAGATCACTACGATTGATTGAATTTTCCGAAACTTCATTAAAAAGTTTATCAAAATAAATCACCCACCTATGTCAAATATCTTCCTCTAAAAAAAGACTTTTTGATTTTCATCTTTAATACACTTTAATTGAATTAAATCATTACTCTTCTNAAAGCTCAACTTTACACTTAACCTAGGAATAGCCTTAGACTAACCTTAAACTCAAACTTTAAACTTAGCCTAGGTCTAGCCCAACCTAGACTTAACCCTAAACTCAAATTTCAAACATAACCTAGGTTTAGGCCAACCTACGTCTAGCCCAGCTTAACTCAAATTTTGAACTTATCTTAGGTCTAACCTAGCTTAGACCTAACTTAATTAAACCCAAAACTCAACCTAAGTCTAACCCAATTTAGGCCAAAGACAACCTAATTCAAATCCTAAACTTAATATAAAACCTAACTCAAGTCTAACCCCACTTAGACTGGACTAACCAAGCCCTAAACTGAAACTTAACTCAGGTCNTCAAATTTCAATTGGTTTTTACTCAAATACGGTGATACTATAATAATAAAGAAAAAGAGAGGTTTCATATCTAATAATTATATTAAAAGCACATTTATGTTTCACCCTTGACCAATATGTATTTTAATTTATTATCTTTTTTGAATTTTTTTTACATATGCATAGTCCATATCTCAAGTGACTCATTTTCAGTCATAATGACATCTAACCATCCGTTGATGTCACAGTAAAAGATGAGTAAATCTAAAGACTCTAGCTCATCGGCTATATGAGATAGAAGGCTACTAATGCATACTCCATACTTAAGTGTTTCACCCATAGACCAATATATATTTTAATTCATTATTTTTTTTGAATTTTTTTTTACATATGCATAGTCCATATCTTAAGTGGTTCATTTTCAGTCATAATGTCATCTAACCATCCGTTCATGTGACAGTAAAAGATGAGTAAATCTAAAGACTCTAGTTCATCGGCTATATGAGATAGAGATGCTACTAATATTTTTTGTGATCTATGCATGAGGGAGGTCGAATTGAGAAATTGACCCACAACCTTTTTAAATAAAGAAGGTTGGCATAATATCGCAACTAAATTCAAAGAAATAACTGGAAGAGATTACAACATGATGAAACTAAAGAACAAATGAGACCAATTAAAGAAGAACTAGAAACTTTAGAAAGAGCTTAAAAGAGGATCAACTGGATTGGGATGAGATTCAGTAAAACGGACAATTGATGCACCTAAGGAATGATGGGCAGAAAAGTTAGCGATAATAACATGACTATTTCAAGTAAACTTTAGAGACATTTTTGGAATATTGATTATATTTTTTTTGTTACAGATAGTGCCAATGGCAAAAAAATTCAAATTTACTGGAATTGAACCAGCTTTGGAGAAGAAGTTGGATGGCATGTTTACTGGTGTTGTAGCAACAGGAACTCATTTTTTCACCCCTAATGACCAGGGTGTTGCAAACCTAGCAGAGGATATGGAGACCGAGCATATAGGTGATTCAAGAGAAGGTTCTAGCCAAATCCACACAGATATCCAATCCACTGGTAAAACAAAACGTCCCCGACCTGCAAAAAATAAAAAAGGCTTTGCATTTGTTAGAGTAACTATTGAGACATTGATTGAAATTTTCAAAAATAATTTCAAAACTGCGAAGGACGGCACAATCCATGAGTGTGTTAAGATCCTTAACACATATCCTGGTATTATGAAAGATCATGATATGTATGTTAAGTATGTCAAGTTGCTAGGGAACTCAACCCGGAGGCAGTTCTTTGAGACTTTGGACCCAGAATTTCGTCTTCCCTACTTGCGCTCTTTTATGAAAAATTGAATGTTATTTATGTAACTTCATTGACTATTTGTTTGATGAACTCGTTATGTCTTATGTGTTGTTTATGTGATGGACTCGTTATATGATAGTATTTTTTTTCAAGCTTGAATGTGTTAGCTATATATCGAACGTTGATGTTTAGATATACAAATATCAATGAAATGTGCGGCATGTATGTAACTTTCTCTATATTTTTAGTGCATGCAGTTAAATTTACATGCATGTACTCTTTGTATAGTTGTCATTTTTTATATGTTTACTGATATTACATCACTATTTTTTATCTGGTTTAAAAGTCTATCTTTCTTCCAGATTTTATATTATGGAGGAATGACAAATTAATCAAATCCGCATTATTTCTCTCACCCTAACATTGCTATAACATTACTACAACGCATATGTTGATCGAAACCCATGCATGAGTGTGTTAAGACTCGTTATACTTCATGTCTTCATTACTATGGTATTTAAATCGTGGGAATTTTTATCTTTCTTGAGCATTTTAACAATGACTTGAATGCATTGCTGCTGTTGGAGATTGTGAATGGTATGAAATGGTTTTAATTCAATTATGTTTTACTTCTCTGCTTCTCATTTAAATACAATATAATGGCAGTCGTTCAATTGAACCTGGGCAAACATTTATGGAGTTCATGCATCGCATGTATTGGAAGGCTATCAATTTATGGAGTTGATGCATTGCCTGTATTGGAAGGCTATCAATTTTTTTTTCTGCATTGCCTTTATTTCCTTGCTTTAAATGATATGGATTATTATGGATTTGTTAAGCAATAAAATGGAGCATTTACATACATACCACTCAATTCTCATGAAAATAAAGCGGCGCATGTCATAGCCAATTTGACTTGCTTAGACATTCAAAAGTGGTTTTAAGTTGACTTGCTTCAAATTGTAAGTGTACCTGCTTGGTTTTCAGTTGATATGTCGTGGCTTTTATATGCCTTGGCTTATATGTCGTGGCTTCTACATTAAGGTGTATTTCAATTTTTAAATATAGATGTCAGATATGTTAATACATAAGAATCACATGGTAACCACAAAGAATGTTTGTTATTTATATATCAAACTTTGGGTGTTAGATTTGTAAATACGCAAGAATTGTGGTGGTATGATTTTTGTTCTTCAAAGAGGAGGTTGAATATTCAAATCTGAGTGAGGGAACCCAGTATGTTTGTTGTTTAAGCTTATTTAGAAAAGCTTATTTAACCACAAAGTCATTTCTTTGATGAGGGAACCCAAGAATTGTGGTGAGGGAACCCAAGAATTGTGGTGGTAGCTTTAACATATGTTGAGATTGTTTGCATGTCAATTGGGAGAGTTGGCAACAGCTTTAACATTAATAAGGTTATTTTACATCTGCATCATGACAACTTGCTTTGTCATGCTTAGAGATTCAAAAGTGGTTTTCAGTTTACTTGCTTCTAATTGTAAGTGTACCTGCTTGGTTTTCAGTTGATATATTGTGGCTTCTATATGCCTTGACTTATATGTCGTAGCTTCTACATTCAGGTGCATTTCAATTTTTAAATATAACTGTTAGATATATTAATACATAAGAATCACGTGGTATGCATGGAAATATTGAGTTGTTTCCATACATAGCACTCGAAGCATTTTATTAGTGGGTTTATTCAGAGGAGAAAATAGCTTGTATTATGTTATTGAAAAAAAGACTTGGATTTGTGGCTGGTGAAAGATGTCAATTCAGTAATTTTAGTTTAAAATAAATGTTCTTTTTCTCTGGGTCTATTTAATTTTGTTTACATAAATAGCACTTGAAGCATTCAATTTATGGATGGTGAAGGATGTCAATTCATACAAACTGCAAATGTATCTATTGCCCTGGAAGTTGTGGCAATGACTGCTAATTGTTCAAACAGAAAATTTACATTTCAGGGCATTCCCCAATTTTTTTCAATATAGTTGTTTGGGAGATAGGTTTGTTTACAACATTACTTTTTAGGAGATCAAACATTGCCCCTTACTTTTTATGTTTATTACTTTTATTCATATAATAGTGGAGCACCTTGGATGACCAAAGAACTCTATTGCAACCATTGCTTCCACACTTTGATAAGATGAGTTTTTTTTTATTCCCTCTAATTTTGAGTGACCTACACTTTTTATAATAATTGCAGAACAATGAGCTCGAGGTATTCAAGAAAGTCAGGGCAAAAGATGTGGCGATGTGGGCAACCTTCATTGCTATTCACATCACAGCAGAAACATAGCTACGAGAGGCAATTCTACAGGTGCCCGCGGTGGGAACAAGAACCGGACGATTGCAAATTCTTCAAGTGGGCCGACAGTGGAACTATTTCTACGATATCCCAATTGGACACAACTGCTAAAAGTTCAATAGTACCACAACGAGAGAACGCCGCATGTGGTTCGAGTTCTTCCGTTTCTACGATATCGCTGTCGGACAGGTTTGCTCAGGATTCTGGAGTGTCAGATGCAGGTGGCATGGGTCGTGATATGCTGCTATATTATAAAGTTAACAATATCATATTTTTATTTGTTATCTTTTCTTTTTAATGGGCTCTTATTATACTTTGTAGTAGTATGTGCTGGTGCATTTGTTTTTTGTATGTGTAACATATTCGTTTGATGTAATCGGATATGTTTTAGTTATATAAATATAAATCAACTTTTTTGTATTTTCTTGTCTGAAAATTTTTCTTTAATTTTGTTGAGAAAATAACAAATTCTGCTGCACAGATTATTCATTAAACTATAGAAATTTGCAAATAAGTTGTTTACAAAACGCACTAACTAAACAACTTATTCGGAACAGGGGCAGAATGGTCAATTTTCCAGAATCAGATGTTTTTCAGACGCACTAACTAAACAACCAGACAGTTTATCCAGAGCAGCTGGTCATCAGCAGATTATCAGGATAAGTTATTTATCAGCAGAAGTTGGATAAGCTGCAACTGCCCCAAACAGACCCTTAAATTAAACCATATTTGATTGAAGTAATTATTTTTAAAAATACTCAAAATATCTTTTAGGTGATTTGAGTATTTTTAAAAAGAAATTGATTCATTTATAAAAATAAATAATGGAAACATGTAAAATTTATACCAACCAAACATAATTTTAAAAATAAAAGAAATAATAAAAACAAAAATAGAAACAAATGTGATGCCATATAGGCCCTTAGTATGAAATTTTCCATGTTCTCCCTACCATGAGAAAACCTGCAATAAATAATCAAGGCAAATGATCTTGACTGACACCATCAAAACTACCAATTGGCTATAATTCATGATTCTTTTTCTTTAGATTTTTTATTTTATTTTGTCAGAATCAAACTTTAGGTGAAAATGCAAAAGTCATTCACAGTAACGTTAAAAATATATGAATAAAGTACTTCTTTGATAATAAAACCATAGTTTTTAGATATGAAGCCATTCAAATGCAGTAAATTCCATAGTCGCACAAGAAAGCTGTATTAACTTTCAGACTTGCAAGGATGAGAGTCAATAAACAGACCAAACAAGAAAGGACATAAGATGGTTTTAGACACTGAACATCAAGGAAATAACTCCCTTATATAAACAGGTGATGCATGCAGTTCAAAGTTCTACGAGTACTAATGCAAAGAAGATAGTGCAATAGATGTAGAGCGCGCACACACATGCCAACATACAAAAAAAAAACCCCAAAACAAAGATTACATAATGCAAATCTTTAAGTTGCAAAGTCAAAATGCATAAAATTGAACAAAAACGGTAATAAAATAATCTACACATTTGATAACTCAATAGGAAATTCAAACATCAAAAGATTAATGAATAGTTTTTTTGGGCGTTATCACAAATTTTAAGAAAGCTAAATTCGTGCAAAATAAATAACAAACAAATTAGTAAAATAATCAAGTAGAGAAATCTTCAAAGTGAAAAAAAAAATCCAAGCATCACACCATTACAAGGACATATCTTCCCCAAAAAATTCTGCCACATTGGTCCTGCACTTGAAATAATCTCCCATCAGGTATGCACACACAAAATTGAAAACAAAAAAATGTAAAGTTTTACTAATCAATCTTTTCTATGACATAATAAACTCGTATTTATAATCAATCAATCTCTTAGTTACCTATCACATGAAGCAAAAGATAAACTAAATTCTTAATATACTATAGTACATGATTTCGAAAAAAAAAATTAAACACTACTAATTACGGTAACTAAACCAATAAAAGTCACTCAAATCCCATATGATCTAGTACTCTCGGAATAGCTAGAGGAAAGTAGACCTCTGCCACAGGAATTGTTGGAAGGAGTCTGCATTATTTTGCTTGACTAGGGAAAAAAACCAGCTCTCCTAAATTTAGCATATGATGGTATTAAACAAATTAGGATAATATAATTTTTATGCTTCATACAAAGTAATCAATGAGTTATCAAGCTAATGCGAGAGATATTTTTGGAATCCACAACCAGTAGTGGAGAAAATTTCATCATCAACAGCTTCAGAAAACCAGCTTTATAGAATTATTTATCGAATTTTTAATTTTGTATAGAATTAGTTGTCAAAATGTTGGATGCAAGTTCAAAAATAAAATAGGAAAGAATTGGCAACAAGTTAATGGAATTAGGTCAAACTAGACATATCAAAGGATAGAATATTGCAAAAACTTCTTGAAATTAATTTAAAAGCGAGAGTTTTAATGTGTTGCATAGATTTAAATATCCCAACCTTTCTAGTAATTTATTTCTTTAAGGTTCATAAAAGAAATCATGTTTAGTTTAAATGCACATTAATACAACCCATGGCTTAAATTTCTCATATATATCCATTAACATTAGTAGAAAAAATTATTATAATTGACAATCCAGTTATGTGAATCCTTTGTGTGTACTAGGCAACTCATGCAAATGATTAACAGTACACAAAAAGATAATGCAAAATGCTAAGAAAATTTTATGTATTATAAAAGATAAAAGAAAGAAAATATCATTAATTACTAAAAACTGGGATGATAAGAAAAATAAAATAAAATATCATAACAACAACAAGCCTTTATCCTAAGTGTGGTCGGCAACATAAATCATTTTTCACCATTGCGTCCTATTTAGTTTCATATTTTCATTTAATTCTAATAGATTAATATCATTTTTATACAATATGCCCCAGTCTTTTTAGGTTTACCCCTACCTTTCTTAACATAAGTCGAATCTAAAACATCTACTCTCTTAACAGGATCACCAGATGGTCGACGTTTAATGTAACCAAACTATCTAAGACAACTCTCTCTAATCTTATCCGCCACTAGAGGTACACCAAACCTATCACGGATATATTCATTTCTCATTTTCTCTCTAAGTCCGCCTAAACATTCTCATTTCAGCAACACTTGACTTTGTTCTATGCTTCTCTTTTCAAGGCTAACATTATGTGCTATAGAGCATTGCAGGTCTCATCGCCATCTTATAAAAGTTTCCTTCCAGTTTAAGCGGTAAGTTTCTATCACACAATAGGCTAGATGCATTCCTCCACTTGAACCAACCAACTTAAATTCTACTAATAACATCCGCATCTATATCACCATCGATTTGAACAATATATCCGAGATATCTAAAACATCCACACCTTTTAATGATTTGATCACCCATAGTTACAACTCTGCCACTAGAGCAGCTACTACTAAAATTACATTCCATGTATTCAGTTTTATATCTACTTAAGCGAAGGCCTTTAACTCCAATGTAGGCCTTCATCATTCAAGTTTATCCTGAACTCTTTCTCTTGTCTTTTCCACAAGAAGGATATCATCAGCAAAAAAAATACACCAAGATACATTCTCCTGTAAATGTCCAATAAGAATATCCATAACTAAAGCGAAAAGGATACGGGCCTAAAGTCGATCTCTGATGCAAGACAACTGAAATAGAATACTCGGTCAATCCTCCTATTCTAATACAAGTAACAACTCTAGTATACATATCTTTAATGACTTGAAAATAAGTCATCAACTATTTATTCTCTAGAACCCAAAAGACTTCTCTTGGAACCTTATCGCAAGTTTTTTACAAATCAATAAAAATCATATGTAGATCCTCCTTATACTCTCTGTCCTTTTCCATCAAACCTCTCAATAAATGTACAGCTTCCATGGTAGACCTGTCTAACATAAATCCAACTCATTATGAGAATTCTTTGTATCACGTCTTAACTTGTTCAATTATCCTCTCCCATAATTTTAAAGTATGACACATCAACTTAAACCCTTTTTAATTTGCACACCCATGTGCAAACCATTTTATCCTTATAAATGGGAACTAAAATATTTTTCCTCCACTCCTCAGACATCTTAGTTTTTAAAATAATATTAAAAAAGTTTAATAAGCCCAAAAACTACCAAATCTCCGAAATATTTCCACATTTCAATTGGACATCATAAATTCTTACTAGTTTTCCACCACTGATTTTCTTTAAAGCCTCTTCAATTTTTTTTACTATTGCAACTATAAAAATAAAATGTTTTATTATTATTAACAATATTTAGATTACTAAGATTGATTGAATTTTCCGAAACTTCATTGAAAAGTTTATCAAAATAAATCACCCACCTAAGTCAAATATCTTCCTCTAAAAAAAGACTTCTTGATTTTCATCTTTAATATACTTTAATTGAATTAAATCATTACTCTTCTTTTTTTTCCGTGTTTAGCTAATTTACACAAATATTTTTCAACCTCTTTAGTATCTAATCCATAATAAAGATCACTAAAAGAATGATTTTTAGCGTCAAAAGTTGTTCTCTTAGACTCCCTATGGGCTACCTTATAGTTTTCCTACTTTTCTAAGTTTTTACGTTTAAACCAATTTTTATAACACTTCTTATATTTTATCTTTTCATGCAAATTATTATTCCACCACCCACTATTTAAATTTATAAAAACTTTTCAATTTTATCCTTCAAGTACATCTTTTGTCACTTGCTTAATAGATCATTACAATAAAATAAAATAAAATTAATCACAAATATATGATTGATATGGATAAATGACCTGTTTAAAGAGGA
>JXCR01148562.1:229902-256544 GCA_002079205.1 Phalaenopsis hybrid cultivar | reverse complement strand
GCGAAACCGCGAAGGGGAGCATACGCAATCGATGCCAGCAAGGCGACACATCTAGAAAGCGAGGCAAATCACGGAGCATTGTGTGGGGTTTCAATAACTCCAAGGATGACACGGCGTTGATGCAGATAAATAAAAAATTTGAATTTTTGAATTATTTAAATTCAGAAAAATCTAATAAACTTTAAAAATCCATGCCTCCCTAAATAAAAATCACAAAACTAGAATAAAAATACATCTAAACTCAGTAAACAGAAGAAAAATAATAATAATTAAAAAGAAAATAATTAACATAATTTTAATATTTAATTAATTAAATGACTCATAAAGCATTTTAGTTATAAAAAAATAAATATAAATAATAAAATATAAAAGTTTCAGGGATTATTCTCTCTGTTATTAGGAATATTCCCTAACTTTTCCAAAGTCAGGGGACCTCCCTAACACACAAAATGTCTAATTTCCTATCAAAATAATAATTATTTAGAAAAATAATAAAAAAAAATAAAATCAAAATAAAAAAAATATAAGTTAAAATGGAAATTAAAAAAAGAAAATTAGGGTTGTAACTCGTAAGCATTAAAATGACAATTTTCATTTCTGGAAATTTAAAAAATGAAATTAGAACATTAGAGGTAAATTTGTAAAATTATAATTTTTGCATTTTAGCCCAAATTATCTCCAAAATTAAACATAAAAATTAACTTAGAAAATCTTAGGACTACATCCTCATGAAAATAAATTAAGAAGGATTAATCTCATAATTATCACTTCAAATAGGAAATTACTTTAAAAGCTCAACTTTACACTTAACCTAGGAATACCCTTAGACTAACCTTAAACTCAAACTTTAAACTTAGCCTAGGTCTAGCCCAACCTAGACTTAACCCTAAACTCAAATTTCAAACATAACCTAGGTTTAGCCCAACCTACGTCTAGCCCAGCTTAACTCAAATTTTGAACTTATCTTAGGTCTAACCTAACTTAGACCTAACTTAATTAAACCCAAAACTCAACCAAAGTCTAACCCAATTTAGGTCTAATACAACCTAATTCAAATCCTAAACTTAATATAAAACCTAACTCAAGTCTAACCCCACTTAGACTGGACTTAACCAAGCCCTAAACTGAAAGTTAACTCAGGTCTAACCAAGCTTAGACTTGAGCTAACTCAACTAAATCTAAAATCAAACTCAAGACTAAACTTACTTAAACTTGACTTATCCAAATTAAACTAAAACAAACCTCGATCAACCCGACCTAACCTGAGTTAACTCAAATCAAGTTAAAACAAACCTGGGTCAACTCGGCCTAACCAGAGTTAACCCAAATCAACTTATACCAAACATGAGTTAACCCAAATCAACTTCAACCAAACATGGGTCAACCAGACCTAACCTAGGTCAACCCAAATCAACTTAAACAAAGCTTGGTCAACCCGGCTTAACCAGAGACAAACACAAATCAAACTTAAACAAACTTGGGCCAACCTAACCCAACCTGGGCTAACCTAAGTTAACCTAGACCAAACTCAAAATTGACAAGGATAAACCAAGTTAGGAGTGTTCGACTTCTCCTAAGAGAACAAAAACACACTTGACTTAAAAACACCCGAGAGATTATTTGGGTTGAAGTGCAAAGTTTGTGGTTGAGAAGAAACTTTAACGGAAGCACCCCATGGCTGCTAACGAAGTACTCTCTTGTCACTCGTGACTAATCAAACCACAAATCCAATGACCCCGAGAGGATGGAATCTTGGGATCTTGACCGGGTAATTTCAATATTAAAAATAAAATAAAAATAAAATCACAAAACTTAATCGGCTAAGAAGTCTTAAACAACCTAAAATTTTTAACGTCCTAAAATTTAAAAAAGACACTAAAACTTAAATGAAACATTAATGAATAAATATCACTGAACGCAACTTTAACTCTGCTACTCGGATCTACGAAGATCTCTTGGATAGCACAACTCATGTTTGTTGTAATCTTTCAGTCGGAGTAGGTCTGACAACCTCTCTGAGCTAAGTAGATCATAGAACCCGACAATCCCGAGACGATGAAAAATCATGAGCATCTTGACTGAGTTGTCCTAAATAAAATAAATAATAATTAACACATCAACGATTAAAATAAACGCAAAGCACTCTAACTTTGTTTTGAAGGGTTGATAAATACAAAATACAAAATGCTGCCTTAGATTTGTTTTACATGTTATTAGGATGTGCTAACTTTATTTTGTAGGGTTGCTATAAATAAATAAGCTACTATAGTGATCTACGATCTTTCCTTTGAGTCTTCTTTTCTTTTTATAAAGTTAGGAATCATTTTGCTCAATTGACCATAAATATCTGAACTATTCAAAAGAAAACGAAACGCAAAACAAAAGATGAACCTCAACTAAACCAACAACGTTAGTTCGGATGATGTCAGTTGACAAGTGACATAAGTCAGGGTTGGCACCCATACTGTCAATTTGTCTGTATTCATTCGATAGATCTGCTCAAATTATAGGTCGATATTTACATTTCTATTTTTTGCCTGGATTACCGATAGGCTCACCTAAGGACTAAACCTTCTACCCCAACTTAAACAACTTCAACTTAATTTTTCAAAAATGAAATTCATAGTCAAAACCACATCACTGCATTCACAGCCATAGAAACATTATACATCTAAAATAACCTTGATTGATATCAAATAAAACTGAGTAGAAACTCCATTTCGATTTAGGATTATGAATGATAATGTGATCCGTAGACATATGCATAACATATTACTCCTATTCCTTGCCTTCAGGCCCTCACTCATTACATAGAAAATGGTAGTTTGACCCGTGACAACCACTACCTTATAGAATGAGTTCTGTCTAAGCNTTATAAAGTATTTCCTGAAAATTAAAACAATTAAATTGAATCAAATAATATGGCTGAACATCCACAAAAAAAGTTGAGGGTTGCGTTAGGTAGTCGACAACTAGCGTAAAAATTGTAGAAAAAAATCATGACATGAGTTCTTTTGATCTTTGTGTTAGTGCTAGGGCATCCCCTGGAAGCGACGCACTGTATAGCTTGAATACAGTGAAAAGTGTGCAAGTGCTGCTACACCGGTGTCCGAGTGTAGTGTCAAATAAGCAAGGATTCCCACATTACGGATGGATGCAGGTAAAAAAGTTAGTCCATAAAACTAAAACTAATGAAACTAATATTATGATAAGATCTTAGAATATAGGTACTCTTAATGATACAATAATGGAATTAGTTGATATTAGATTAATAGAAAAACTAATATCTTATGTATTCAAGAAACTAAATGGGTTAGAGAAAAGGCTATGAAGATTGATGACTTAGGTTTTAAACTTTGGTATTCTCGTAAGAGTCACACTAGAAATGGTGTATGTGTAATTATAGATAAGAGTTTGAAAGATAATGCCGTAAATTAATAGAGTTGGTGATAGAATTATAACTCTTAAGATTATCATTGATACTATGATTTTTAATATTATAAGTGCTTATGCTCCTCAAGTAGGTTTAGATATAGGAGCTAAAGATAAATTTTGAAAAAGCTTAGAAGACTTAATACAAATGATTCCTCTTAAAGAAAGAATTTTTATTGGAGAAGATTTAAATGGACAAGTCGGTAGAGTGGTAGAAGATTTTAGAAATATTTATGACGGCTACGATTTTGGAGTGACTAATGAAGAAGGTAAAACTATTTTAGATTTCACTTTGACATCTAATTTTGTTATTAGTAATACTTTATTCAAGAAAAGCTATCAGCATCTTATTAGTTATAATAATGGATCTAATAAAACACAAATTGATTATTTTCTTAAGAGAAGAAGAGATCGACGAGATTGTAAAGATTGTAAGATCATTCCAAGTGAGGATTTAAGTATCCAACATTGTTTATTAGTTTTTTATTTTAAGATAAAGAGTTGTAAAATAAAAAATACTAGGACTCATCATCGTAGAATTAAATAAGGAAACGTAAAAAAGAAATAAAATTATTTTTATGAATAAAATTCAAATTTTCAAAATTTAGGATGTTCATGATGAAGCAAATGTTATGTGGGATAAAGTAACAAACACTATTAAACAAATAGCAAAAGATGTACTTAGAGAATCAAAAGAAAAAGTTTCTTTAAATAAACATAGTTGGTAGTGGAATAATAATGTGCAAGAAAAGATAAAATATAAGAAGTTATGTTATAAAAATTTCTTTCAATGCAAAAGCTTAGAGAATTGGGAAAAATATCAAACGGCCCATAGAGAGTTTAAAAATTCTGTTTTTAATGATCTTTATAATATATTAGATACTAGGAAATGTGAAAAATATATTTATAAATTAGCCAAAAGAAAGAGAAAATAAAAGTAAACATTTAACTTAAGTAAAGTGTATTAAAGATGAAAATCAAAAAGTGTTTTTCTTAAAAAAAGATATTCAACATAGGTGGGCGAGTTATTTTGATAAACTATTTAATGAAGTTTTTGAAATATGATCGACCTTAGTGATCTTAATATCGTTAATAATAATAAATTATTTTATTTTTACCATCAAATTTGTAAAATAGAAGTTGAGAAGACTTTAAAGAAAACTAAGGTGGAAATTCTGTAGGACCTGATGATATCCCAATTGAAGTATGAAAATGTTTAGGAGATTTGGGAGTTTTTTTGCTTACTAAACTCTTTAATATTATTTCAAAAACTAAAAAGATGTCTGAGNAGAAAACTAAGGTGGAAATTCTGTAGGACCTGATGATATCCCAATTGAAGTATGAAAATGTTTAGGAGATTTTGGAGTTTTTTCGCTTACTAAACTCTTTAATATTATTTCAAAAACTAAAAAGATGTCTGAGGAGTAGATGAAGAGTATTTTGGTCCTGATTTTTAAGAATAAAGGTGATGCACAAATTTGTGCAAATTATAGAGGAATTAAGTTAATGTGTTATACTTTAAAATTATGGGAGAGGATAATTAAAAATAGGTTAATACGTATTATAAAGTTTCTCATAATCAATTTGGATTTATGTCGGGCAGATCTACTATGGAAGCTATACATTTATTGAGAAATTTGATGGAGAAATTCAGAAATAATAAGAAGAATCTACATTTGATTTTTATTGATTTAGAACAAGCTTACGATAAGGTTCCAAGAGATATCCTTTGGAGAGTTCTTGAGAGGAAAGGTGTTGATATGACTTATATTCAAGTCATTAAAGATATTTTAGATTACATCAGGGATCGGCTTTAAGCTCATATCTTTTTTGCTTTAGTTATGGATGGTCTTAATTATAGGAGGATGTGCCTTGGTGTATGTTTTTTGCTGATGATATCTTCTCGTGGATAAAACGAGAGAAAAAGCCCAGGAAAAACTTGAATTATGAGGTCTACATTGGACGTGGATAAAACAAGAGAAAAAGTCCAGGAAAAACTTGAATTATGGAGGTCTACATTGGAGTCTAAAAGCCTTCATTTGAGTGGAACTAAAATTGATGAAATGGAATGTATTTTTAGTAGTAGTAGCTCTAGTGACAAAAGTGTAACTTTGGGTGATCAAATTATTAAAAGGTGTGAATGATTTAGATATCTTGGGTTATTGTTCAGAGTGATGGTGATATAGATGGGGATGTTAATAGTAGAATTCAAGTTGGTTGGTTGAAGTGGAGGAATGCTTCGGGTCTTTTGTGTGATAGAAAAGTATCGCTTAGACTGAAAGGAAAATTTTATAAGACGATGGTGAGACCTACAATGCTTTATGGCGTTGAATGTTGGCCTTTAAAAGAGAAGCATAATATTAAATTAAGTGTTGCCGAGATGAAAAAGATTAGGTGGATGAATGGCTTTACACATAGAAACAAAATGTGAAATGAATATATTCGTGATAGGGTTTGTGTAGCTCCTGTGATTGACAAAATTAGAGAAAATTATCTTAAATGATTTGGTCACATTAAGCGTCCACCATCTGATAATCTGATTAGGAGAGTAGATGTTTTGGATTCGACTTATGTTAAGAAAGGCAGCGATACCTAGGAAGACTTTGACGTATTGTATAAAAAATGATCTTAATTTATTAGAACTTAATGAAAGTATGAAGCTAAATAGGACGCAATGGAGAAAAATAATTCATGTAGCCGACCGCACGAAGTGGGATTAAGGCATTGTTGTTATTGTTGTTGATCCACCCAAACCAACTTACATCCTTATCTGCATGGAAAAAATAACGGCATAGAGGCCATTGCAATCATTTTTGTATTTTGTTTTTATTTTTTTTATTTTTACTTTGTTTTGTTTATTTTTTTATTTAGGGCCCGTTTGGGGCAGCTTAAAAGTGTGACGGCATTTTTAAAAACGCCGTCTTAATGTTTGGTTTCCGCTTTTGACGAGCGTTTAAGAGAACGGGCTTTTTATTTTATGAAGCACGCGGATCGCCGGGATATACCCGCGATCTGTGTTTGGCCTCGAGATCTTTACGTCGCTACCCCTCGCAAACATCTCGATCCCTAATCCTGTTCTCCAAAGTCGCTCCGCTCCGCTCCTGCCTCCACAGGTAAGAAATATCTTCTCCTCGCTCCGCTCCTGCCTTCTTTCCCCCATGTCACAGAAACACATCTCGATCCATCTGTTCTTTGTGGTTAATATGGAAGTCTTTTGTGGGAGAAAACCTAGATCCAATTCTTGGGAAGCAAGTTTTGCCGGTAATAATGTAGATCGTTCGTTCGAAATGGTTGTTGTTTCTTCTTGATTCAACATTCCTATCCTTTCTTCGAAATGGCTAATGTTTCTTTTTTATTTACTGAAATTTTTGAGGGTCATGCGAGGAAATATATTTCTATGGCTATTTAAAACAATGAATCATTGACTGCATATGTTGAATCATAGAATAATATGAATTTTTGAATGTTTAGAGCATTTTAGTTTATTTCCTGGAAAGCTTATAAAAAATTTGGTTGTCATAATAGCTAGTGCAGAACTGATTTTGGGTTAGCATTTTTAAAACTGTCATGGTGTTAATGCAATGAATTGTTGGTTGCCATTTTTAAAACTGTCATGGTGTTAATGCAATGAATTGTGCCTTTGGGTTGTTTTTGCTAGCATTGCTTTAGAATTTCTACTCTGCTCTATGTGTTTCAAATTTCAAATGATTTTTACTCAAATACGGTGATACTATAATAATAATGAAAAATAGAGGTTTCATATCTAATGGTTATATTAAAAGCACATTTATGTTTCACCCATAGACCAATATATATTTTAATTCATTATCTTTTTTGAATTTTTTTTTACATATGCATAGTCCATATCTTAAGTGGCTCATTTTCAATCATAATGTCATCTAACCATCCGTTGATGTGACAGTAAATCTAAAGACTCTGGTTCATCGGCTATATGAGATAGAGAGGCTACTAATGCATAGTCCATATCTTAAGTGATTCACCCATAGACCAATATATATTTTAATTCATTATCTTTTTTGAATTTTTTTTACATATGCACAGTCCATATCTTAAGTAGTTCATTTTCAGTCATAATATCATCTAACCATCCGTTGATGTGACAGTAAAAGATGAGTAAATCTAAAGACTCTGGTTCATCGGCTATATGAGATAGAGATGCTACTAATATTTATTGTGATCTATACATGAGGAAGGTCGAATTGAGAAATCGACCCACAACTTCTTTTAATAAAGAAGATTGGCATAATATCACAACTAAATTCAAAGAAATAACTGGAAGGGATTACGATAAGATGAAACTAAAGAACAAATGAGACCAATTAAAGAACTGGAAACTTTGGAAAGAGCTTAAAAGAGGATCAATTGGATTGGGATGATATTCAGTAAAGCGGACAATTGATGCATCTAAGGAATGGTGGGCAGAAAAGTTAGCGGTAATAACATCACTATTTCAAGTAAACTTTAGAAACATTTTTGGAATATTGATTAGATTTTTTTTTTGTTACAGATAGTGTCAGCGGCAAAAAAATTCAAATTTACTGGAATTGAACCAACTTTGGAGGAGAAGTTGGATGATATGTTTACTGGTGTTGTAGCAACAGGAACTCATTTTTCACCCCTAATGGGCAGGGTGTTGCAAACCTAGCAGAGGATATGAAGACCGAGCATATAGGTGATTCAGGAGAAGGTTCCAGCCAAATCCACACAGATATCCAATCCACTGGTAGAACAAAACATCCCCAACCTGCAAAAAATTAAAAAGATTTTGCATTTGTTAGAGATTCTATTGAGACATTGATTGAAATTTTCAAAAATAATTCCAAAACTGCGAAGGACAGCACAATCCATGAGTGTGTTAAGATCCTTAACACATATCCTGGTATTATGGAAGATCATGATATGTATGTTAAGTATGTCAAGTTGCTAGGGAACTCAACCCGGAGGCAGTTCTTTGAGACTTTGGACCCAGAATTTCGTCTTCCCTACTTGCGCTCTTTTATGAAAGATTAATGTTATTTATGTAACTTCATTGACTATTTGTTTGATGAACTCGTTATGTCATATGTGTTATTTATCTGATGGACTCGTCATATGTATAGTATTTTTTTTTCAAGATTGAATGTGTTAGCTACATATCGAACTTTGATGTTTAGATATACAAATATCAATGAAATGTGCGGCATGTATGTAACTTTCTCTATATTTTTAGTGCATGCAGTTAAAATTTACACGCATGTACTCTTTGTATAGTTGTCATTTTCTCTATGTTTACTAATATTACATCACTATTTTTTATCTGGTTTAAAAGTCTACCTTTCTTCCAGATTTTATATTATGAAGGAAGGATAAATTAATCAAATCCGCATTATTTCTCACCCTTACGTTGTTATACAATTACTACAACGCATATGTTGATCGAAACTCATGCATGAGTGTGTTAAGACCCGTTATACTTCATGTCTTCATTACTATCGTATTTAAATCGTGGGAATTTTTATCTTTCTTGAGCATTTTAACAATGACTTGAATGCATTGCTGTTATTGGAGATTGTGAATGGTATGAATGGCTTTAATTCAATTATATTTTATTTCTCTGCATCTCATTTAAATGCAATATAATGGCAGTCGTTCAATTGAACCTGGGCAAACATTTATGGAGTTCATGTATCGCCTGAATTGGAAGGCTATCAATTTATGGAGTTGATGCATTGCCTGTATTGGAAGGCTATCAATTGTTTTCTGCATTGCCTTTATTTCCTTACTTTAAATGATATGGATTATTATGGATTTGTTAAGCAATAAAATGGCGCATTTACATACATACCACTCAATTCTCATGAAAATAAAGTGGCATGTCATAGCCAATTTGACTTGCTTAGACATTCAAAAGTGGTTTTAAGTTGACTTGCTTCAAATTGTAAGTGTACCTGCTTGGTTTTCAGTTGATATGTCGTGGCTTCTATATGCCTTGGCTCATATGTCGTGGCTTCTACATTAAGGTGTATTTCAATTTTTAAATATAGGTGTTAGATATGTCAATACATAAGAATCACATGGTAACCACAAAGAACGTTTGTTGTTTATATATCAAACTTTGGGTGTTAGATTTGTAAATACGCAAGAATTGTGGTGGTATGATTTCTGTTCTTCAAAGAGGAGGTTGAATATTCAAATCTGAGTGAGGGAACCCAGTATGTTTGTTGTTTAAGCTTGTTTAGAAATGGTTGGTTTACTGTTTAACCACAAAGTCATTTCTTTGATGAGGTAACCCAAGAATTGTGGTGAGGGAACCCAAGAATTGTGGTGTTAGCTTTAACATATGTTGAGATTGTTTGCATGTGAGTTGGGAGAGTTGGCAACAGCTTTAACATTAACAAGGTTATTTTACATTTGCATCATGACAACTTGCTTAGAGATTCAAAAGTGGTTTTCAGTTACTTGCTTCTAATTGTAAGTGTACCTGCTTGGTTTTCAATTGATATGTTGTGGCTTCCATATGCCTTGGCTTATATGTCGTGGCTTCTACATTAAGGTGCATTTCAATTTTTAAATATAGGTGTTATATATATTAATACATAAGAATCACGTGGTATGCATGGAAATATTGAGTTGTTTCCATACATAGCACTCGAAGCATTTTATTAGTGGGTTTATTCAGAGGAGAAAATAGCTTGTATTATGTTATTGAAAAAAAAGCTTGGATTTGTGGCTGGTGAAAGATGTCAATTCAGTAAATTTTGTTTAAAATCAATGTTCTTTCTCTCAGGTTCTATTTAATTTTGTTTACATACATAACACTTGAAGCATTCAATTTATGGATGGTGAAGGATGTCAATTCATACAAACTGCAAATGTATTTTTTGGCCTGGAAGTTGTGGCAATGGCTGTTAATTGTTCAAACAGAAAATTTACATTTTAGGGCATTCCCCAATTTTTTTCAATATAGATGTTCGGGAGATAGGTTTGTTTACAGCATTACTTTCTAGGAGATCAAACATTGTCCCCTTACTTTTTATGTTTATTACTTTTATTCATATAATAGTAGAGCACCTTGGATGGCCAAAGAACTCTATTGCAACCATTGCTTCCACACTTTGGTAAGTTGAGTTTTTTTTTAATCCCTCTAGTTTTTAAGTGACCTACACTTTTTATAATAATTGCAGAACAATGAGCTCGAGGTATTTAAGGAAGTCAGGGCAAAAGATGTGGAGATGTGGGCCACTGTCATTGCTATTCACGTCACAGCAGAAACATAGCTACGGGAGACAATTCTACAGGTGCCCGCGGTGGGGACAAGGACCGGACGATTGCAAATTCTTCCAGTGGGTCGACAGTAAAACTATTTCTATGATATCCCAATTGGACACAGCTGCTAGGAGTTTAATAGTACCACAACGGGAGAACGCCGCATGTGGTTCAAGTTCTTCCATTTCTACGATATCGCAGTCGGACAGGTTTGCTCAGGCATCTAGAGTGTCAGATGCAGATGGCATGGGCCGTGATATGCTGCTACATTATAAAGTTAACATTATTATATTTTTACTTTTTTTTTCTTTTTAATGGGTTCTTATTATACTTTGTAGTAGTATATGCTGATGCATTTTACTTTTGTATGTGTAACATATTTCTTTTGATGTAATCAGATATGTTTTAGTTATATAAATATAAATCAACTTTTTTGTATTTTCTTGTCTGAACATTTTTCTTTTATTTTGTTGAGAAAATAACAAATTTTGCTGCATAGATTATTCATTAAACTATAAAAATTTGCAAATAAGTTGTTTACAAAACGCACTAACCAAACAACTAAACAACCTATTCGGAACAAGGGCAGAATGATCAATTTTCCAGAATCAGATGTTTTTCAGACGCACTAACCAAACAACCAGACAGCTTATCCAGATCATCTGGTCATCAGCAGTTATCAGGATAAGTTCTTTATCAGCAAAAGTTGGATAAGCTGCAACTGCCTCAAACAGACCCTTAAATTAAACCATGTTTGATTGAAGTAATTATTTTTAAAAATACTCAAAATATCTTTTAGGTGATTTGAGTATTTTTAAAAAGAAATTGATTCATTTATAAAAATAAATAATGGAAACATGTAAAATTTATACCAACCAAACATAATTTTAAAAATAAAAGCAATAATAAAAACAAAAATAGAAACAAATGTGATGCCATATAGGCCCTTAGTCTACTGGGATGAAATTTTCCATGTTCTCCCTACCATGAGAAAACCTGCAATAAATAATCAAGGCAAATGATCTTGACTGACACCATCAAAACTACCAATTGGCTATAATTCATGATTCTTTTTTTTTAGAATTTTTATTTTATTTTGTCAGAATCAAACTTCAGGTGAAAATGCAAAAGTCATTCACAGTAACGTTAAAAATATATGAATAAAGTACTTCTTTGATAATAAAACCATAGTTTTTAGATATGAAGCCATTCAAATGCAGTAAATTCCATAGTCGCACAAGAAAGCTGTATTAACTTTCAGACTTGCAAGGATGAGAGTCAATAACAGACCAAACAAGAAAGGACATAAGATGGTTTTAGACACTGAACATCAAGAAAATAACTCCCTTATATAAACAGGTGATGCATGCCGTTCAAAGTTCTACGAGTACTAATGCAAAGAAGATAGTGTAATAGATGTAGAGCGCGCACACACATGCCAACATACAAAAAAAAAGCCCCAAAACAAAGATTACATAATGCAAATCTTTAAGATGCAAAATCAAAATGCATAAAATTGAACAAAAACGGTAATAAAATAATCTACACATTTGATAACTCAATAGGAAATTCAAACATCAAAAGATTAATGAATAGTTTTTTTGGGCGTTATCACAAATTTTAAGAAAGCTAAATTCATGCAAAATAAATAACAAATAAATTAGTAAAGTAATTAAGTATAGAAATCTTCAAAGTGAAAAAAAAATCCAAGCATCACACCATTACAAGGACATATCTTCCCCGAAAAATTCTGCCACATTGGTCCTGCACTTGAAATAATCTCCCATCAAGTATGCACACACAAAATTGAAAACAAAAAAATGTAAAGTTTTACTAATCAATCTTTTCTATGACATAATAAACTCGTATTTATAATCAATCAATCTCTTAGTTACCTATCACATGAAGCAAAAAGAAAAACTAAATTCTTAATATACTATAGTACATGATTTCAAAAAAAAAAATTAAACACTACTAATTACGGTAACTAAACCAATAAAAATCACTCAAATCCCATATGATAGTACTCTCGGAATAGCTAGAGGAAAGTAGAACTCTGCCACAGGAATTGTTGGAAGGAGTCTGCATTATTTTGCTTGACTAGGGAAAAAAACCAGCTCTCCTAAATTTAGCATATGATGGTATTAAACAAATTAGGATAATATAATTTTTATGCTTCATACAAAGTAATCAATGAGTTATCAAGCTATGCGCGAGATATTTTTGGAATCCACAAACAGTAGTGGAGAAAAATTCATCATCAACAGCTTCAGAAATCCAGCTTTATAGAATTATTTATCAAAGTTTTAATTTTGTATAGAATTAGTTGTCAAAATGTTGGATGCAAGTTCAATAATAAAATAGGAAAGAATTGGCAACAAGTTAATGGAATTAGGTCAAACTAGACATATCAAAGGATAGAATATTGCAAAAACTTCTTGAAATTAATTTAAAAGCGAGAGTTTTAATGTGTTGCATAGATTTAAATATCCCAACCTTTCTAGTAATTTATTTCTTTAAGGTTCATAAAAGAAATCATGTTTAGTTTAAATGCACATTAATACAACCCATGGCTTAAATTTCTCATATATATCCATTAACATTAGTAGAAAAAAATTATTATTATTGACAATCCAGTTATGTGACTCCTTTGTGTGTACTAGGCAACTCATGCAAATGATTAACAGTACACAAAAAGATACTGAAAATGCTGAGAAAATTTTATGTATTATAAAAGATAAAAGAAAGGAAATACCATTAATTACTAAAAACTGGGATGATAAGAAAAATAAAATAAAATATCATTAACAACAACAAGCCTTTATCCTAACTGTGGTCGGCAACATAAATCATTTTTCACCATTGCGTCCTATTTAGTGTCATATTTTCATATAATTATAATAGATTAATATCATTTTTATACAATATGCCCCAGTCTTTTTAGGTTTACCCCTACCTTTCTTAACATAAGTCGAATCTAAAACATCTACTCTCTTAACAGGATCACCAGATGGCCGACGTTTAATGTGATCAAACTATCTAAGACAACTCTCTCTAATCTTATCCGTCACTAGAGGTACACCAAACCTATCACGGATATATTCATTTCTCATTTTCTCTCTAAGTCCGCCTAAACATTCTCATCTCAACAACACTTGACTTTGTTCTATGCTTCTCTTTTAAAGGCTACCATTATGTGTTATAGAGCATTGCAGGTCTCACCGCCATCTTATAAAAGTTTCCTTTCAGTTTAAGCGGTAAGTTTCTATCACACAATAGGCTCGATGCATTCCTCCACTTGAACCAACCAACTTGAATTCTACTAATAACATCCCCATCTATATCACCATCGATTTGAACAATATATCCGAGATAGCTAAAACGTCCACACCTTTTAATGATTTGATCACCCACAGTTACAACTCTGTCACTAGAGCAGCTACTACTAAAATTACATTCCATGTATTCAATTTTATATCTACTTAAGCGAAGGCCTTTAACTCCAATGTAGGCCTTCATCTTTCAAGTTTATCCTGAACTCTTTCTCTTGTCTTATCCACAAAAAGAATATCATCAGCAAAAAGCATACACCAAGATACATTCTCCTGTAAATGTCCACTAAGAACATCCATAACTAAAGCAAAAAAGATACGGGCCTAAAGCCAATCCCTGATGCAAGACAACTGAAATAGAATACTCGGTCAATCCTCCTATTCTAATACAAGTAACAACTCTAGTATACATATCTTTAATGACTTGAAAATAAGTCATATCAACTATTTATTCTCTAGAACCCAAAAGACTTCTCTTGGAACCTTATCGTAAGTTTTTTACAAATCAATAAAAATCATATGTAGATCCTCCTTATACTCTCTGTCATTTTCCATCAAACCTCTCAATAAATGTACAGCTTCCATGGTAGACCTGTCTAACATAAATCCAAACTGATTATGAGAATTCTTTGTATCACGTCTTAACCTGTTCAATTATCCTCTCCCATAATTTTAAAGTATGACACATCAACTTAATCCCTTTTTAATTTGCACACCCATGTGCAACCCATTTTATCCTTATAAATGGGAACCAAAATACTTTTCCTCCACTCCTCAGACATCTTAGTTTTTAAAATAATATTAAAAAGTTTAATAAGCCAAAAAACTACCAAATCTCTGAAATATTTCCACATTTCAATTGGACATCATAAGTTCTTACTAGTTTTCCACCACTGATTTTCATTAAAGCCTCTTCAATTTTTTTTACTATTGCAACGATAAAAATAAAATTTTTTATTATTATTAACAATATTAAGATCACTAAGATTGATTGAATTTACTGAAACTTCATTGAAAAGTTTATCAAAATAAATCACCCACCTATGTCAAATATCTTCCTCTAAAAAAAGACTTTTTGATTTTTATCTTTAATACACTTTAATTGAATTAAATCATCACTCTTCTTTTTTATCGTGTTTAGCTAATTTAAACAAATATTTTCCAACCGCTTTAGTATCTAATCCATAATAAAGATCACTAAAAGCATGATTTTTAGCGTCAAAAGTTGTTCTCTTAGACTCCCTATGGGCTACCTTATAGTTTTCCTACTTTTCTAAGTTTTTACGTTTAAACCAATTTTTATAACACAACTTCTTATATTTTATCTTTTCATGCAAATTATTATTCCACCACCCACTATTTAAATTTATAAAAACTTTTCAATTTTATCCTTCAAGTACATCTTTTGTCACTTGCTTAATAGATCGTTACAATAAAATAAAATTAAATTAATCACAAATATATGATTGATATGGATAAATGACCTGTTTAAAGAGGACTAGCCCAAATAGATTATACATGATTTGTCATAAATTATGAACCTGAAATATTGATGCAATCAATAGGTTCCAAAAATATATGAGCTTAAGAACTAAAAATAAAATTAGCATCGATTTAATCTTTCATCGTTAAAATAATGTCTACAAATAATTCATCATGAGTTGTATTTTATGATTGCTCAATTGATTCATCAACTATAATAGACATGATTGGTAGAATACCATGTTCAAGCACATGCTTAATATATTTTATAAGGTTAGGTTCACAAATGATCTCATGCTCAATTTACTATTAAGCTCCAATTCTAAATCCAGAATAAAAACGTATCTATTGGAAGTATACGTATAGTCCGTCATAATAAATCTTCCAATCCATGGAAGTCCTTCACCAAGATTAAGCACCACCTTCAAGTTTTTCACAACAAAGAAAGCACACAAACAGAAGAACAAGTGGAGAAACTTAAAATTCCATTTCATCATTTATCTTTTCATGCTTTTATATATATATATATATATATATATNACATGTGAAGATGGCAAAGGCTTCAAACATAACTACCACCGATCATTGTTCAAAAGCATTATGGGTTAGATATCTACACAGCAAAAATACACATGACTGTATGCATTGCATGAACACAAAATGTTCAAAGAACATAACAAGATAATCCAACAATGTGATGGTTCAACAAAATAAAAAATATATAACTAGAATGTCCTATATACACAGAATATAGATTATATGATGGAGACAAAATGATAAAGATAGTTGTGATACTCAACGTTAAACCACATGTCAACTTCAACTTCTTTTAACCACAACTATTATCCATCGATTCTAATTGGAGCACATCCTTAATTATCACATGAATTAAGGTTTCACGTGATATGTTTGGAAATAAGAGCACCATATTGCATATTCAAATGCAACGAATGCGGTACAATTGTATTTTAATTAGAACTACGAAATTTACTTGCCTTTATAAATGAGGATTACAGGTGTTGATTCTACCACTGTAAAAATCATTACTTTATGTTGAACCCATTAAATTATGAAATTACAATCTCTTTTAAGGATTCACAGGGAAAAGATAGGTTATTGAAATTTCTATTGAATATACAACTACCATTAGCACGGTCAAAACCAATGCCACACCTAAGGTAGGTGTTATATTGGGTTAGACTTAAGTTTTCGTGTATTTGAAACGGACGACGAAAATCAATCTGAACAGCGAAACCGCAAAGGGGAGCATACGCAATCGATGCCAGCAAGGCGACACATCTAGAAAGCGAGGCAAATCACAGAGCGTTGCGTGGGGTTTCAATAACTCCAAGGATGACGCGACGTTGATGCAGATAAATAAAAAATTTGAATGTTTTGAATAATTTAAATTCAGAAAAATTTATTAAACTTTAAAAATCCATGCCTCCCTAAATAAAAATCACAAAATTAGAATAAAAATACATCTAAACTCAGTAAACAGAAGGAAAATAATAAAAATTAAAAAGAAAATAATTAACATAATTTTAATATTTAATTAATTAAATGACTCATAAGGTATTTTAGTTATAAAAAAATAAATATAAATAATAAAATATTAAATTTTCAAGGATTATTCTCTCTGTTATTAGGAATATTCCCTAACTTTTCCAAAATCAGAGGACCTCCCTAACACAAAAAATGTCTAATTTCCTATCAAAATAATAATTATTTAGAAAAATAATCATAAAAAATAAAATCAAAATAAAAAAATATAAGTTAAAATGGAAATTAAAAAAAAAAATTAGGGACGTAACTCATAAGTATTAAAATGACAATTTTCATTTCTGGAAATTTAAAAAATGAAATTAGAACATTAGAGGTAAATTTGTAAAATTATAATTTTTGCATTTTAGCCCAAATTATCTCCAAAATTAAACATAAAAATTAACTTAGAAAATCTTAGGACTACATCCTCATGAAAATAAATTAAGAAGGATTAATCTCATAATTATCACTTCAAATAGGAAATTACTTTAAAAGCTCAACTTTACACTTAACCTAGGAATAGCCTTAGACTAACCTTAAACTCAAACTTTAAACTTAGCCTAGGTCTAGCCCAACCTAGACTTAACCCTAAACTCAAATTTCAAACATAACCTAGGTTTAGGCCAACCTACGTCTAGCCCAGCTTAACTCAAATTTTGAACTTATCTTAGGTCTAACCTAGCTTAGACCTAACTTAATTAAACCCAAAACTCAACCTAAGTCTAACCCAATTTAGGCCAAAGACAACCTAATTCAAATCCTAAACTTAATATAAAACCTAACTCAAGTCTAACCCCACTTAGACTGGACTAACCAAGCCCTAAACTGAAACTTAACTCAGGTCTAACCCAGCTTAGACTTGAGCTAACTCAACTAAATCTAAAATCAAACTCAAGACTAAACTTACTTAAACTTGACTCATCCAAATTAAACTAAAACAAACCTCGATCAACCCGACCTAACCTGAGTTAACTCAAATCAAGTTAAAACAAACCTGGGTCAACTCGGCCTAACCAGAGTTAACCCAAATCAACTTATACCAAACATGAGTTAACCCAAATCAACTTCAACCAGACCTAACCTAGGTCAACCCAAATCAACTTAAACAAAGCTTAGTCAACCCGGCTTAACCAGAGGCAAACACAAATCAAACTTAAACAAACTTGGGCCAACCTAACCCAACCTGGGCTAACCTAAGTTAACCTAGACCAAACTCAAAATTGACAACGATAAACCAAGTTAGGAGTGTTCGACTTCTCATAAGAGAACAAAAACACACTTGACTTAAAAACACCCGAGAGATTATATCGGTTGAAGTGCAAAGTTTGTGGTTGAGAAGAAACTTTAAAGGAAGCACCCCATGGCTGCTAACGAAGTACTCTTTTGTCACTCGTGACTAATCAAACCACAAATCCAATGACCCCGAGAGGATGGAATCTTGAGATCTTGACCGGGTAATTTCAATATTAAAAATAAAATAAAAATAAAATCACAAAACTTAATCGGCTAAGAAGTCTTAAACAACCTAAAATTTTTAACGTCCTAAAATTCAAAAAAGACACTAAAACTTAAATGAAACATTAATGAATAAATATCACTGAACGCAACTTTAACTCTGCTACTCGAATCTACGAAGATCTATTGGATGGCACAACTCATGTTTGTTGTAATCTTTCAGTCGGAGTAGGCCTGATAGCCTCTCTGAGCTAAGTAGATCAAGGAACCCGACAATCACGGGACGATGAAAAACCATGACCATCGTGACTGAGTTGTCCTAAATAAAATAAATAATAATTAACACATCAACGATTAAAATAAACGCAAAGCACTCTAACTTTGTTTTGAAGGGTTGATAAATACAAAATACAAAATGCTGCCTTAGATTTGTTTTACATGTTATTAGGATGTGCTAACTTTATTTTGCAGGGTTGTTATAAAAAAATAAGCTACTATAGTGATCTAGGATCTTTCCTTTGAGTCTTCTTTTCTTTTTATAAAGTTAGGAATCATTTTGCTCAATTGACTATAAATATCTGAAATATTCAAAAGAAAACGAAACACAAAACAAAAGATGAACCTCAACTAAACCAACAACGGTAGTTCGGATGATGTCAGTTGACAAGTGACATAAGTCAGGGTTGGCACCCATACTATCAATTTGTTTGTATTCATTCGATAGGTCTGCTCAAATTATAGGTCGATATTTACATTTTTATTTTTTTCCTGGATTACCGATAAGCTCAGCTAAGGACTAAACCATCTACCCCAACTTAAACAACTTCAACTTAATTTTTCAAAAATGAAATTCATAGTCAAAACCACATCACTGCATTCACAGCCATAGAAACATTATACATCTAAAATAACCTTGATTGATATCAAATAAAACTGAGTAGAAACTCCATTTCGATTTAGGATTATGAATGATAATGTGATCCGTAGACATATGCATAACATATTACTCCTATTCCTTGCCTTCAGGCCCTCACTCATTACACAGAAAATGGTAGTTTGACCTGTGACAACCACTACCTTATAGAATGAGTTCTGTCTATGCATATTGATTGGCCTTTTTGTACAAATCTATGCATTCATCATTAAGGACTTGCATAACTCATTGCACAACTTGCTTCGATGCACTCAACACTAAATAAAACTAAACATTTGAATATGGTGAGGTACAAAACATTTAAATTTGAAATATAAAAATATCTTTGCATTAGTCTTAAAACATTATGCATATCATACATACCTAAGCAGCTTGATTTATAATTAAGTTGTGAGGCCTACAACTCCTAACAAACAACCTATCCTATCTTGCATCATCAAGACCGGTCGTGTATGGTTTTGAATGTGATTAGGTGGTTTAGATGACAGTCCTTTTCAGGCAGAGTTGTGAGTCCATTATATTACACGGTGTCCCGTCTTTTAGGTTAGGGCTCCTAAGATTCAATTCTCTCGGTGAACTTCAACCTAGGACTCAGAGGTGGTTTGTTCGGTTACGACATAAATCCACACATTTAGGCTCCTGCATGATTGTATACAGTGCAATATAAGTCCAAAAATTCCAACAAAACATACGAATAAAACATTATTTTTTTCTTCAAAAAATGACAAATGTCAAAGCATAGGATAGTCTGAGATATTACTGAGATTTTTTTAGTATCTTCAAGTGTCCCATACCTTTCCTCGTTTTGACCTCCGTTAATCATTGTTCGACTTTTGAGCTTCTCCCATTTAGAAATTCAATGTTCAATCGTGGAAGCCTAAACTTAGAAACTTTTTTAGAATAAAACTGCAGTCTTAATCAAGAATTTTCTTGAATAACTCTGGTAGCTTAAGAAAAAATTAACTATAGGAGCTTGCCCCTATATGAACGAGAAGATCCCAAAACTAATTTAAACTCTATCTAGTCTTTAGATTAGATAATGAAATGACCTGCCAGATTTAAACCGCAGAGCAATGCAGATGTCCAACATTTTCTGAGTTCGAATAATCAAACCCATCATAGAAGTTATATTTCTGTCTTTCGAGGTGTTTTACTACATTCGATGACACGCTTGATTATCTGCACAATCAAAATCTTCGAATCTACACGACAATCAAAAGCCCAGTGTCGGTGCGAAAATAAAACTCGACAGGACCATCACCAACGAAGCCTTAAGCTCTGTTTGGCGCGACTTTTTTGTCGCGTCGAGGCCCGTGGCCGCTACCTTTTTTTTTCGTTTGCAACGGCGTTGGCGGTCTGGCGTCGAATATATCGAGGGAAAGCTGGGTCGCGGGTAATACCCAGCCGCGCAACTTTCTAAAGGAAATATTGTCGCTTTGCCCCTCCGCATACCCCCTTCCACGAACGATTTTTGCCCTAGCCGCGCCACCGAGATCCATCGTCTCCTCCTGCGCACCGAAAATCTTCCTTCCGCTCCGTTTTCCTCCTTCAGCACTTCGTTGCCTTCCCCATCGTTCTTCTTCTTTGAAGATCTTGCAGGTAATAACATTCCCTTTTTTCCTATTTCTTCTCCATTTTATGTATAAAAAAAGACGATCCTTCCTTGACAGCTTCGAATCCTTCTTCCTCCTGCGTTCCTAGCCTCCTTCGGGCTTCTTCGGTGATTTCGCAGGTATTTGGTTTTCTTTTTCCGTTAATTCCATATTCCTAAATGTTTTGAATCGTTCTTCCTCACATTCCCGGCTCAAAGTTATTTTCCTCTTCACTTCTTTATCACATTCCTTCGGAGGAAGCTTGTATTTCACTTCTCAGATTTCCTGTAGCTGTAAGCATCAATTCTTGATACTATGGCGTGTCTTGCATTTCTTTCCATTGGAGAACTCATTTTCTTGTTTTTGCACGTTGCAGATAACTTATAGCTTACCATTTTCTGTTACTGCTGAGTTGACTGCAGATACAGGAGGCGGACAAGGTTTGTAATGCTCCAACCCTTTCCAATATAGACTTCTTTTCAGTTTGGATCTGAACTGTGGTAAATCAACTATAAATGTTCAGGATTGCCTACTGGCGTTTTAAACCTTGTAATTGTTGTTCCTCAGGTATGCTAAGTTTCTCCATTTAACTTGATTTCTAGAGCTGCTACTAACGTTGCATAAGTTTAGAACAACTTTTGCAACATGTTCTTAACCTCGGTCTCAATGAACATGTGCTTTTAAGCTGTTCTCTATCTCAAGCTTTGTGCTATCATAAATGGGTGGTTGACACGAGGCATAATTGTACGAGGAAGTCCTTGTCTGCTTTGTAAAACTTGTTGAGAAATTCCTCACATTGTATCTAATTTTGGGCTACCTATTATATTTGATGTTTCCTACTGGAAAGTATATTATTCTTGCTTATCAACTTCACTTATAAAAATCCATTGTTTAGCAGGCTTTGTTGTCATTACCAGCCTTCTTCTTTTCCTCCCTGACAGCAAGTTGCATGACTTGTTTGTTATTCTTGGGGAGTGAAAAAAATAAGCGATTACAAATTTGATTAGGATTGTTTTTAATCTAGTTGACATTGAAAGAGAAGAGGAGGAAGGGAAATAGACTGAGTTTGAAACCACTATAAAAGATAAGCATGTAGTTGACGTTTTCTTCCTTATTCTTATGTTTGTACTACAAGAACACAAATAAATGGGTCATATTGCTTGGAATTCTTTTTTTATTTTCATTTTCTTTTGTCTTGAGTTGCGACCTGTGGTACATGCTTTCAAGCCTACTTGAACCTAAATTTTTCAGCGATTTTGCTGCTCTCAGGATAATGGTATTTAAATGAATGAACTTGTGAATAGTTTCTGATGGTTCTTTAATTGATTGCTGGAGTACAGTTTTTACTCTTGATTGCTCTTAAAAATTAGGCTGTATTATCTTCGCAGGGCAATGAAATAATCTAAAGAATATCTTATAGAGTTCTTAATGCAGGCTTCATACATGTGTACTAAAGTAGCATGAGCTCTGTGTCACTTATGGAATTTAAATGAATGACAAGTACTTAAGCAAGTTTGATTTCATTTGAGCACCATCATATTCTTTGATTTAAATTATGCTCTGTCTAATTCTCAAAATTGTGTTATTATTCTCAATCATTGTTTTGTTTTATCATTGTAATAAAATGACCACTAAGTTCAAAGAGCTTGGTACAACGGTACTGTGGGAAAGAAAAATAAAATTAATACTTTGCGAACTTGGCCTTAAGAAAATTGAATTGGGCAATAGACCGACAACCTTTTTCAATAAAAAAGGGTGGCAGAAATTATTAAGAATTTCAAGGAATGTAAGGGTAAGGACTACGACAAGCTTCCAATGAAAAACAAGTGGAAATCAACTAAAGAATGACTGGAAATTTTGGAATGATTTGAAAAGAGGCTCAACAGATTTAGGTTGCGACCCGGTGATAGATTCTTCCAACGACGCCCCCCATACAGTTCAAAAAGCCTCAATTAACGTTGTTCAAATTTTGGAAGAAAATTAGGACATTGTTGAGGACTTCGACCTATTCTTTTTTGCTGTGGAACTGCTTCAAGATTCAGTCCATAGAGATTTCTTCAGAGCGATTTCGATAGATCGACGGGTGGCATATCTGCGTCATTTCTATGCTCGCAGGGAGAAATGAGGACTATGACTTTTATTTAGTAGTTTGTTGAGAGACTTATTTATTTCAGTACTATTTCGTTGAAAATTTACCATTAATATTGTAATTTCTCATTTCATGCATGTTTATTCGAATGCACTTAATCTTATCTAATGCTTATGCTTGAGACGTTACTCTTGTTGAATTTAATAAGTTCCGTCTCTTTTATAGTAACACTAACAATATGTTTTATTAGCATGGACTGGGAACAAAAAAGGCAGAGAAAGAGAAATACAGCTATCCAATTGGTCGTTCAATATTACAACAATTACATTGATCGCTCTCCATGTTATACACCATCTTATGTTGGAGACAAATAGGTTGAAGAAATGCTTACTGGTCATCCAATCAGATTCAGAAACTTGTTCCAAATGACGCAGAAGGTGTTTACCGATCTACTAGTGGAGCTGACTCGATTCCATGATCTCCATGGGTCATCCAGGACGACTGAACGAGAGGTCTTAGCGATTACTCTGTACATATTATCACAAAACGAGTCAGTACGCAGTGCGATGGAACGATTCCAACACTCATCAGAGACGATAAGCAGATACTTCACCGTGGGTTTGAGTGCACTTGTCAGCCTCTCGACAAAAATCATAAAACCAACAAATTCAACTTTCGCACGAATACCTACGGAGATTCAACACGATACACGTTACATGTCATTCTTTAAGGTAGGGATAATATTTTCAAATTTATAAATTTATATATGAGCAAAGGACATAGCCTAACTGGAGAGTTGTGTTCAGGATTGTATCGGTGCAATAGATAGCACACACGTTGATGCACAAATTACACACGATGAGAAAGTTGCATTTATCGGGCGTTGCGGAACTTCCACCCAAAATGTCATGGCAGTGTGCGATTTCAATAATTTTACTTTTGTCAATGTCGGTTGGGAGGGCAGTGCGCACGACAGCAAAATTTTCAATAGTGCTACTCGGAATCTTCATTACAACTTCCCCCACCCTCCGCACGGTACATTGCTTACAATAATCCTTTGATTATTTTTTCAATATGTGGAACTGAAAATGAAATACATTGCAGGAAAGTATTATTTGGTCGACGTCAGCTATCCTTTGCAGCAAGGGTATCTGAAACTTTATCCTAACACCAGCAATGTTACGCTAGGCCGAAAGAAAGTGTTTAACAAAAGACATTCCTCCTTGCAAGGTGTAATTGAGAGAACGTTTAGCATTTGAAAGAAGAAATTGATGATATTACGCGATATGTCACCTTATTTGTTTTCAAAACAAATACAAATTGTGATAGCAATGATTGCGCTACACAATTATATCAGGCGGCATCCATCTCGAATTGATGTTGACTTCCACAGTGTCGAAGAAAATCAACAAGAAGTGTCTGCAGAAGCATTTGAAACCATCTCGGGCAATCTTTGCCACGAGATGGCATCGATCATTCCACTATTTGTACAAAGGAAAGGGAAGGTGCAAATGAAATGATTATTATTCGAGAACATATCACCAACGCAATAGTTGGAGGGCGATGTCGGCCGTTTTTTTTATTTATTACAACTTTAAAATCTTTTATTTAATTTAACTTTATAACTTCAAATAACTTTATGATTTGAAAAAGATAATAATTTTGTGATTTTCAAAATAATTGAAATATGAATATGACCCTTTTTATTTAAAAAAAGAATAACATTTTAATTTTAAAATAAGTGAAACCAAACGGGTCTCACATTTTAAATAGTTTAAACGAGTGAATACGATACTACAAGTAAAACACTTATTCCGAAGGATAAATATCACTTGTAATAGGGGTTCAATCACCTAGACTAAGGAATTTGTGACATCCGTTCGGTCTGCAAAATTGTCTTATTTGCCGACAAGTTCCCTTACCTAATACGAGGATTAGATAAGGTTGATTTTATCTGGGTTCTTGGTTCCCTATAGAGGCAAGCCCCTATAGTTAATTATATCTTAAATAACCGCGAGTCATTTAAGAAAACTTTCGATTAAGATCAGGTGATTTTGCTTTCAAGATTTCAAAGTTTATGTTTTCACGGTTGGACATGGAAAAATCAAATAAGAATGGCTTAAAGTAGGAACAATTATTCAAGGAATCCAAAGGAAAGAAAAGTAGGGGATATCACAGATCTGGGAAAAACCTCGGTGAACTCCCAACTATCCTAATATTCGGTTTTATGTCTTTGAAGTGATGATTATTTGGTATTTCAATCCTGCAAATTATTTAAGATTTAGGACTTATGTTTGCACAATTTCGGACAGTGCAAATAACCTAAAAGACAGGAGAATTTACACCGTACCGTACAGTAACCTCGGAATCTTAAAATGTTAGGACTTATAATTGGACAACAGAGTTGTACAGAAAGCGTAAAGAGTGATCCTATAGAGTTATTTAAACTAAGGAAAGTGTATAGTGTTGTGAAAATGTTCATGTGATGTGAAGATGTTTCGTTGCTGCAGATCCACCTGAAAATTGTTCCTCGTCGCGCTGCCCACGATGTTCGCTCCAAACTCCTCGTAGTAGCACCTCCTGGTTTAGTTTTAGTTTTGAACATGCTCTTAACCACTAGACTATCCTAAATTAAGGCATAGTGTATCAAAGTAACTAATCATGCAGTGTAAAGAAAAGTAACAATGCATTGTATAGTAAAGTAAAAAGACAATATAACATGCTATACAGGAAGAACAACAGCAGGTAGAAACAGAATAAGTATAACATGCTACACAAGAAGAATAGTAGCAGGTAGAAACAGAACAATTATAACATGTTGTACAGTACGGTAGCAGATAGAAACAAAAAAAATTAAATGCTGAAAAATGTAAAGCAAACCTGTACGCCCGTGAGATTCGATGTTCTTTAAGCATAGCAAGCCTACATGCATCTCAAAAAGCAAAGTCCGGGAGAAAACGTCATACAGGAAATCCGAGAAAAAGCAGAAAACTCGAGAAAATCAACAAAGGAGACTAGAATAAAAGAAAATCCTCAAAACTCCTGGAGAAATCCCGAAAGAAAGGAAAAGTAATACGAGTGTCCTGTCCCAAAACTTCAATAAAACAAAAAGAAGATTCGGATGAGGGGGACCACAAGCACTCGTATGGGACTAGGCTCAGCTGTATATTTATTCTCGAGGGCCCACGAATGCTACTCGGTCACCCGATCGTATAGAACCGGTCACTCGTCTAGAAGGGTGTCTTGAACCTCACTTAGAGGGCTATTTCTCAGCCTAAGAAGATATTCGTCAGGCAGACAACCAACTTTAAAACGTATTTTTAAAATTTATGTTTTTGACATACGCACAAATGTTAAACATGCAAAGAAGAATTATCAATTTTTTTGTTTCGTAGAAAAGTACGTTTTCATTTGAAAAAGGTTTATCAAAACTTATCTTTTTTTTATTTTAGAAATTTTTGTTGTCCACGAGTCGATTACGCTACCAGGCATATGACTGCCAACAACCTGAGGAG
>JXCR01148562.1:193728-229707 GCA_002079205.1 Phalaenopsis hybrid cultivar | reverse complement strand
ATGACATCTTTTTGCTCTAACTTCGGTGTGCCTTTATCATCAACACCGTACGCCCCAAAACGACTACTTGTGACCTTGCTTGATGGTTTCACGTATAGCAAAAGGCTATACGTGGACACTAATGCATCGGACATAAACATCGAAAACCGAACCAAGAAGTAAGGAAAAGAAAAGAACAAAAATGGGGTGAGAGAGATGAGAAGACAATCCACCTAACACGATTCCGGAAAGGAGGTAGGTTGTTTCTCAATCTCAAAGAAAATCAGAATACATGTCAAAGCAGTTAAACCTCTCACAACGTGGTGCAGGGGTGTGAAGTGATATAGCATCTGATATAATGTAGGAGGCAGAGTGGGTGAAGTGGTGAAATGTTGTGGTGAATCGATGAAGTTAAAATAGTAATGAAAAGTCAAGATATATATGATAAAGCCAAAGTAAAGAAAAAAAAAAGAACAAAGAAGTAACATGCCCAGGTAAGTAAAAAAAAGAAAAATCGGGCAACATAACGACATAAAAATGGATTTTTCACACCTGCAATTTACACAACCATGAAAGTACACAAGCATATGAATGACAACCTCCAGTATTTCCATCAATCCCAAGCATATATGTAGCATAAATAAAGAGAAGAGTGAAGAAATTGTGTAAGATGGGAATACGAGCAATGTGAGCCAACTTCTACAAGTGTACAAGCGTAAATTTCATACTCAGCAGGTATAAACATGGTGTAACTTCACAAGTGCAAAAAAAATGTTCGTTTTGGCAAGTATAGATTGATAGACACATCTTTTGTGCATGAGAAGAGGCGGAGAATGTGCAAAAAAATAAAGTTTAAGTGTTATGCATATGAATGATCATATAAATGCGCAATAAATAAACACATATAACATTTTCCATGAGTGTTTCAAGTAGAGCCATTCACAAATCTTAAAATTCCATATGATGAATGCTTCCAAACAAAGCCACACATAAAGTGTTAGCTTGCACATAAGAAGGGCTCCAAAAATCCAAGTATGAGACATATAACTTGCACATGAGAAAAGCTTTAAAAAAAAAACCATGTGTAAAACCAACCCTTGGCCTACCAAAATAATTTAAAATCTAAAAGGAAGTCTCATATTTTCACATGTAAGGGAAGACTCCCAATGCCATGAATAAATTTCAATACTTCAGCACATTAAAGGTATCCCAAATATCATGAACATATTTCACATCTTGACATAGAAAGAGGACTTCATAAGCTATACAGATCTTCTCTTTTTTTTTTTAGAAGAAAGAAAAAAAATCTCGAAAGCAGCATATTTCGCAACGCTAACCATATCCATCACATGTGAGCATGAGAAAGAGATTAGAGAGCCATATAAATCCAAATCTTGATGTATAAGCAACATTTCAAAAATTGAGCACACGTATTGAAGCGTAAATGTAGAAAGAGAGCTTCAAATTCTAACTTATATATCATGTGAAAGAGAGTTATATGCCAAACTCTAGCATGCGAGAAAGTTCAGGAAATAATTTCAGTTTTAATTAAACCAAACATTTGCATTTAATTTTTTTGTTCATGCGCTAAAGCAGCATTAGAGGAAAGTAGAAAGGCAAGCGTCAATTGTTATCTCAAAAGCCCCTTCCCATGAGCTACAGAAAGACTGAAACATAGAGCAGTCTGGGGGAAATGGAAGAAAAAGATTAAATGGCATTTTGAACGAAAGTGTATTTATAGTGCAATATTTGTAACTAGCCACTTATTAATTAATGTTTGCTTTAATGAAAAAGGGTGCAGTTTTAACGAATTTTTGGTTAATTACCACTGCATTTACATACATACCACTGCTGAGGCATGCCATTGGAGTTAAGCTTTTTGATTAATTTTATGGTACTTCTACTTTATAATTGAACGAAATTTAAATTTATAGTTGAACGAATTTTAAAAAACTGAAGCTAGGGGCATATAAATGAATGTGTTTATGAAGCCGAATCAAATCAATCGAGTATGTGTTAGATATGTAAATACTTCACATTGAGTGGCATGTATGTAAATGTTATTTTGGGTAATTGTCAAAATGAAGATGGCCTTTAACTGTAAATGAATACATTCAGATGTCGTTATCTCATTCTATTTATTTTGCTCATTCTATTTATTTTCATGCTCTGTTAGAATATTGCATTAAATTTTGATATCCGGATATATACGCAATGTATTTTGAGCATTTATGGATATATACGTTGTATAACAACAATAAGAAAAGCTTTTTTGTTTGGGATGAACTTTAACAAGCTGGGCTCAAAATCTTGTGTTAAAAGCTGGTCTGCTTTGGATGTTGTGAAGGTTTCTATCTTTAAGTATCCTTAAGATGAGGTCCATCACTTTGATAAATTGCACTGGGATCAAAAAAATGGTGTAAGAAAAACTAACCATCTGCACTATTATTTCCTTTTTTGTTGCATTCAGGAGAATACGAGCTCATGAATTTCCAGGACATCCCGACGAACACTGTTATTGTGGCCTCCAACCCTTACTGTTGACGTCACGTCAGTCTCACAACTACAAAAAGAAGTTCTATACCTGCCCACGGAGCATCGTTGAACAGTGCAGCTTCCTCAGTTGGGCAGGCGGTTCGATTGATTCCACAAATGATGTTGATCGAGAATGGAGAACATCACTTGAGCAAAATCTGGCACGGGAGCTACACCATGTAAAAGTTAAAAATAATATAATTATCTTACTAATTGTCATTTTAATAGTTTTAGAGTTTTTTTTTGCTCTTCTTATGTTATCGGTTACTTGAGATGTGTTTATGTAATTATGAACTGTTAACATTGAAGTTTGGACATAGCAGTAGTCATGTACCTTCATGAAATCTTTTGTTATGTAAACGATGAATTTTTTCAATGTTATATAGTAGAAATGGGTACTACAATTAGCACTTTTCTTCTTTAGCAACATTTATGTTTACAATATCCATAACCTAAATGAAAAATTAATGTATTTCTGTTTGCGCATCAAAATTTGAGCACTGAAAACTTTTAACATTCATATGTTATAAAAGTTATGAATGAAAGTGTATTTCAACTTGGGAAAAAAAAATTTGCACACATCCCTTTATTTGGCTTTCTTTAAATTTCCATCGATATTTTATTAGAAATAATTAAATTGATTAGTTCATTAACAATATGTTAGATCCTAAATGAAAATATCTTTTTAATATAATCGTGTCACCGAATATAAGAGCATTCTTATAACAAGTCATTTATTTCATAAGCTCAACTATCGAACAAGTTAACAATTTAAAATATTTTAATAATCTCATAAATTTATTAAATGACAATTACTAACTAATTACCTAACAATTAAATTTATTACATAATTAACACCTTGAAGTTTCACTAATTTATAACATAATAAATTCTGCTGCTGGAGTTTTAAAAATTTCACAGTTACAGTCCTCTTTTAAACAGTTTTATCAAACAATGGTAGAATGGTCATTTTTCCAGAAACAGCTGCTCAGCAGTTGTTTTCACACAGTTCTACCAAACAGACAGTCAGTTTCCCCGCAGCTTCTTCACCGCAGAAGTTTCCTGGGGCAGCGCAGCTACAGCTTAAAAGCTGGGAAGCTGCAGCTGCGACAAACAGAGCCTTAATGTGATTTTTTATAAAGTCCTGGAAAGAAAAACCTGAGACATTGGCGGCTATCCCCAAGCAAAACTTATGACAAAAATGACTCAAAACACCACAACAGCACCTATATAGACCTAAGGTAACTTAGGACTGGGACCCACTCCTGTTAGGCAATAACCCCATGAAATAGAAGGACCAATCGGGCCCTCAAGGTTTCCCATATGAACCAGTCGAAGCCTTGTTGTTGTTCTGGCATCAAGTCCAAGGCTTGCAACTCCTGTGTCTGGTCAGCCACATTGAAGGTGGTGGAACCACTGTAACTTACTGATAAGTCAATTCTGTAGATTTTTATTTCATAGTTATCCTGATAGAGAAAGTATCCATCCTCCTTTGACACAACCTCAGCTGGAGCTGCATATCTCACAAAAAAACTCTTTTAAGCCATTGAGTATGTAATTTACCTCTTTCACTTCTCGTACTCGACTAGGTGCATCTGATAAATAAATTTGTCTGGAGGTACTAACTCTAGAATAAAATCTGTGGCATGCTAGACAAATATCAACAGCAATCACTCAGGAGGGGCAGTTTCTTATCTGGAAGAACATGGATCCTATTCTAGAATATTTTTACCCACAAAGCTTCTAACGTGATTTCCAACGTTGTGATTCATCCCCCCCCTCCCCCCCCGTCTGACAATCTGTCGGTGGGAAACTTTTGAACTGAATTCAATACTCTATATATGGTTTTTCAAAAGTAACTCAAAAGCTTCTTATATATGGAATGTTGGACCTCCCTCGCTGAGGACAACTCAGGAAGTAGGCTATATATCTAAAAATTCTGAAATTCTCTTATTTACAATTGTCATGTGTCTAGTGTGGTTTCTTGAACTCATGACCCTCCTTGACAACCAATGTTAATCCAATTGGAATCTCTCATGGGCTCAGCTTGAATGACTTGCATCTCTCCCTCATCAGTTGGAAGTTGGTACTCCTCCTTTGGATCATCTCCTTCAGTGTCTTGTGTCATCGTCTATTTCTTCAACTGCTCCCTCCTCGGTGGAAAAGATCGTATACTTGTTTGGGCAAGCAAATGCATTGTGCCCAAAATTGCGGCACTTGATGCATTTTTTGGTTAATGGTACACTATTGAACCAAATTTAATACCCAAATGACTCTATATAATATTCCATAAGTAGCTCAAAAGCTTCTCATTTCTAGCATGTTGTACCTACCTCAGTAAGGCAACTTAGGAAGTAGGCTATATATCTAAAATTTGTAAATTCTCTTATCTAGAATTATCATGTGTCTTGTGTCAATTTCTCAAACTCATGACCCTCTTCGACAATTAATGTTATTCCAATCGGAATCTCATAGGCTCAGCTTGAATGACTTGCATCTATCTCTCATCAGTTGGAAGTTGGTACACCTCCTTGAGGTCCTCTCCTTCAGTGTCTAATGTATCAACAACTATTTCTTCAACTGCTCCATGCTCGGTGAAAGAGATCATACTCTTGTTTAGGCAAACTAATGCATTGTGTTCAAAACTGTGGCACTTGACACACTTTCTGACTGGGATAGATTTGGAAATGCTAGTTAGCTTCACATGTTCTCCATTCTAAACTAGTTTGTCATCAGGAAGGGTAAACTTAGATGCTCTCAATAGGGTAATACTTCTAGTGCTTGATCATGTATTTGAGCTCTATTGATCAGATATGATGGTCACCAGATATTGTCTCGAGGATGTCATGTCTGTAATGAATTGTTAGATACTCGCTCTACATCACTCGTTTTATCGTGGCCAGATAGCGATTTTATTTTTTTCTTTCCCAATGGTGTAGGTACTTCAAATTTTCCCACCACAACAACACACTCTTCTTTAACTTAGTGTTGACTAGCTTTACCATTCTGTTAGTACTCAAAAAAAATTCCACTGCCTGGAACCACTCGATAAACTCATCTGAATTCATGTAGCAGTCAAAATATGAAGTCACCCTGCACTCCAAAATTCTTGCTTCTCCTCTGATATTCCTTGTCAAATCTCCGGATTATTAGATATTCATCACTAAAAACTGCTTTATTTAAGGGATTCACTTCATCCTTTCGATCCGATGAATCACCGTTGTGGTTGCAAGTGACCATTTCGGATTACCACTTCTCAAAGGCGGCAAGCCTCTATTGCAGTTAGAGGATTTCCCTAGAAAGTGCCTAGACATCTCTTTATGGATTTCTCAAAAGTGATATCATGTCATTCCCTCCATATCAAGTATCTGGTGATTGTCACAACGGTGGTGTGGCTAGGGTTTTGACTTAGAGGGGTGGAAGGGTATGTAAGGGTGGTTTAAGTGAACAAGGAAGAGAAAAAAAAATATTATGGGACAAGAGCTGACGTGCAACCCTATGATAGAATTAGAATTAGGCTAGCTTTGATATCGAATAACACTAGAGTTAATAAACGATAATAGGGAAAGCAAACATTATTACTTCAATCAAATAAGAAATTATAACCAGATAACTAAAATATGAAATAACAACAAAGACGACACAAAAACTCAACTAGGGATATATCCCAAAGGAGTGATGGTCGTTTATGCAGGTTCGAGAGTGTTAGGTGAACTGGAAGTGGTGGTAGGTGATTGGTAAGAGTAGGATGTGGTGTTGGGGGGTGGCAATTGCAGCAAGGAGGGGTTTTGTATGGTGGGTGAGAGGCAGCAACAAGTAAGAGTGGCTAGAAGGCTGCAGGCTGCCGAAAATAGCAAGGGGGAGGGCGGTAGCAGGTAAAGATGGCAAGGACCGCAACACAACAGCAACAAGATATGGTAAGGGATGACTGGTAATGTTGACAGCTGAAAGAAGCAACAAAACAGGTATTGGAACAGTGATGGCAGCAAACACAAAGGGTTGGAATAGTAATGGCTACAAAGATGGAGGGTTGGAATAGGGATGGCTGCAGAGAAGAGAGAGGGGCAGGCAATGGCGGTGGTTGTAGCTACAAAAAAACAATCGAGAATGGCTATTCAAGGCGGCTGCAGCAATGACGGTTGCCGAGGATCAACGTGGGAATGATGCAGAGGAGAGGAAGGATAATCACCACATCGGGAACAAGATACAAACAGAGCACCACTTGACCCTTGAATACAGCCCTAGAAGGAAAAACATGAGATTGCAGAGGCTGTCTCGAACAAAACTCACGACAAAGTTGACCTAAAGCATCACAAAAACAACCTATAAAAACCTAGGGTAACTTGAAACTGAGCCCCACTCCAGTTGGGAGGCAATCCCATGCAAAGGAAAGATCGACCGACCCTTAGGGCTTCCCTTCTGAACCGATCAAAGTCTTGATGTTGTTCTCGCATCCGGTCCAAGGCCTACGATTCCTACATCTGGTTCGCGTCTGTCCCCAATAGTGGACGCCCTGCATCAGACCTCAAGGCATGCCTCACATTGAAAAATTATAAACAAGGTTCTCATGTATATTTGAATAGCTAGCAACCTGATAATCCTAATAAAGTAAAAATTAGAGCATAGGGTTTTCTGCAAAAGGCTTGCACTAAAATTTCATTCATTGTGATTAACGTCAAAGCAAAATAATCAATATTTTATAACGAAGCCATGTCACTCTAGCAAAATCATAATCAACCTTTATGCATTTGTTCACACAAAACAAAATTCAAACAAAGAAACAACATTTTAGTTTGTTCTGATATAAGTATTTGAATTAATTGGAAGTCAAATTTGAAATCAAGTCCGAGCATTTGGTTGGTAGAAAGTGAATAAATGTGACTTCCTACACGTAAAATTCATCTTCTTAAAGGTGATTAGTGTAGTGAGTTCCATTATTTAAGCTTGAAAATCACCTCAGTTTCGCTAGTATAGAATAGTAACGGCATATTATACAGTTGATAGTAACGGCATATTATACAGTTGATAAGAGAAGGGTCCAAACTTCACTTTTGCACATAATTATAATAAAAATTTGAATTTGCAGTAATTGAGTACATGCAAAATAAAAAAAAAAATCTTTGAAATTCAATGCAATAAAATGTGATTCTGGAATATAATTCCAATTAAATCCAAGCGATTATCTATACTCAAGATTAATGTGATGAAAAGAAGCCTCCAGGAAGAAAAACTTCATTTTTTTTTTTAAATTAGTCTCAGGGCTCAAACCTTGAAGGTTTCCCACCAAGAAGGAATATCACGATCTACAGTTACATTCGAGCCTCCTCCATTAGCAGCGCTCACAAACTTCTGCAGCGCCACTGACTTGAACTGAACTTGAGCTCCATCCTATATTATTTTGGAAGATTTATATACATAGCACTCAATTCTTATATACTAACACTTAAACTTCAATTTATACACACATACCACCTAACCTATGCATGAAATATTGTATTTCACTTTTTAAAAGTCAAAATGATGTAAAAACAAAGTTTAGATCTTAGATATGTAAATACATAGGGATTGAGTGGTATGTATTTTGAAACAAACGCAACAAAACAAGACTATAGTGAAAAAGGAAGAAAGTGGTTAGCCAACTACATCCCCAAGGAAAAACAAATTGGCCAAAAAGCAGAACTCACCAGCATATCACTATTGGGAATTCCATCAAAAAGGGAAGGTTTGATCCACCTCTCCACCACCAGCCACCCTCCTAAGTTCACCCCTCTAACCTTTCTGAAACCGCCCACTGAGACAAAACATCAAACACAGAACATTCACAAAAACTAAAACCTAGAAACATCGAATCACCCGAGAGAGAGAGAATCTTTGATGCATGTACACGGAACAAGAAGACGACAGCTAAAACAAATCAATAGGCGAAGTTGGTCTCACCTAAGGACTGAGAGAAAGCGCAGGTCAGCCAGTAAAGGAACATAAAAGCCAATGCCCGTCGTCTACAGAAAGAACACATCCCCACTCAGAAAACAACAAACTCCGCATCAATGGAAACTATAATAGCCTTCTCTCTTTCCTTTTCTCCTTTATGTATTATGGAACAAGGTATGAGAATCTGAAACTTTTTGTACCTTGCTTATCACCAAGTTTATCCCAAATGTATCTCTCCAAGCTTGACATCATAAGCATTATAAATGGCTTCCATTCGTGAACAAATAATTCATTAGGAAAAACCCTAAGATATTTCTTTCGTTGGTAAATCCAGAGAAGGATGTTTCCTCTCGATCTTTCGACCATAGCTTGTGGACTGATGGAAGCGAGTTCGGCTTTCCTTGTCTGGAGGCTGAAACGAGTTGTGGAGACGCAATTGACACACTGAATTCAAAGAATTCCATTGCCTTTGTTAATTGGATTACTTTGTTATTTGGATTATTCCATTCGGTTTGCGTCTGCAGTATTATTAGAATATTTGTATGCATGTTATTCCAATAACACAGTATAAATTGAAATAACACCAAAAAAATTTCGAATAACATAGTCTCAAATTAAATAACACAGAAGAATATTCTAATAACATCATAAAATAATCGAATAACATCATATAATACTTGAACAACACATTATTTTTACAAATAACGCACATGAAATATTCTCGTAAAACAGCCAAATATTTCAATTCGAATGTAGCTCTACGTTCGGAGTCCTGATGTAATATTTTTCCGTATTTCACATGATGAAGATTTGTTATTGCAAATTAGGATACAGATCACAATAAACTTCGATATTTTCAGATAAATCATGCATGGGATTTTTTTTGAACTATCCTATCCACTCATTTATGTGTATCACTATCAAATTATTAAAAATTCGATAAAAAAATTAATATTTGAGTGAGAATTTAAAAAATAGATTAAAGAGGGTAGTTAATTTGTAAATATGAGTATCTAGATGGTCTTTTTATGTAATTGTCCCTAGTAAATATTAATGAAAAGGATTTCATTCACCCATTTTTTCTATATTTTAAATTTGGGACATTTATAAATTATAATATAATAAAAAGTTTATATATTTTTTTTCAATAAAAGAGCGTCACGTGGCTCCCTACGTATTGATATAAAAAGTTGTTACAAAATGAGGGAGGGAAAGCGGATCCCCGTCTAAAAGCAAAAAGAAATACAAGATAAATCCTAGGAGTTCCACAATCCGCATTACAACTCCACACAAAAAAGTAAAATAACAATAAGGTATAGAATACCCAAAAATTTCATCTGTTTGAAAGAGATAAAACAAACATTTGAAGTGCTCCCATAAATGTTCTTTACACACACCACCATCCAAAATGGTAATCGAGGATGTCTTAAGCCAGAGTGCAGTAGAAGAAATTGCGTCGATAGCGTCTTTTAAACCAAAGTGCTCCTCCTCACAAAATAGTACCATCAAAAAAAGTTCTTAATAATCAGCATTAAACTCCCTATTCCATAAATCCAAAGGTATTACATAGCTCAAATAAAAATATAGGGTTACTGTGAAATAGTAAATATATTGGAGTATCCAAACTTTTCTAAGGAAAAGAGATACCCAAAGCCAGCTAAATACCAAACAGAAGCCAATGCATAAAATAAGAATTAAATGCAGCAAATTTAAAGTTTGAAGCAGGAGTAATGGGCCCTCGACATCAAGGATATAGCAGAGGAGTAGTTTGAAAATACTCAAAATATTCCAAATAATATAGGTCAAACCAAAATTAGCCCAGAACATAATCATGTTCAGGTAGTGGTGCAGAAAAACGAAATAAAAAGAGGAACACATATCAGAAAGATGGCAACAAGACCAATGAGCCAATAAAAATTAATTTCTGATGTAAGGCACACCTAATAAGTCACCATTCAAAAGTAATTGTAATTGAGGTGGGGGCAAAATGCCCACCAAAATTCTACTTAATCCCTGTTTAGCAAGCCAGTCGGCAGGGGAATTACATTCCCTGTAAATAAAATGCACCTGTATAACCAAATGGTGCCTTTTAATAAAATCTTGAATAATGTTAAACAAACAGAGAATATTCCAAGTGATTGAAGAGGCCTTGTTGAACATGTTAACAATAGTAATGGAGTCTGATTCAATATAAATCATATTGAAACGAAATATAACTACAATCTGTAAAGCATACCAAATGGCAAAACACTCAGCTTCTAAAGGTGTGGAGGCACAAACCGGAGAGGCAAAAAAGCCGAGGCAACTGTGTTGGGTAATGTGAAGACCCGGTCCACTGAATTTAATTAGCTTCTTAATTAAGTATCTCACCTACCGCTCACCTACCACACCCACCTACCGCTCATCTACCACATCTCGTCTACCGCTCACCTACCTCCCACCTACCGCTCTCATGGTTTCTATAAATATTTTGTTTTGGTTTAAAGGAAATGCAAGCCAAGCAAGACCAAGCCAAGTCATCTTGATAGCTAAGAGAAAGAGAGGAAGAGAGAGAGAGAGAGGGGAAGGGAGACAAGAAAATAGAGATTTTCTTGTAAACGTCAAGACGCTCGACGATGTAATTCCTTGAAGAAATAAAATCTTCTGCAGCTCCGTGGACATAGGCAAATTTTCCGAACCACGTAAATCTGTGTGTCGCTCTGGTGTTTTTTTCTGCGTGCAATTTTTCTCGTTCTATTTTTCGCTTTATTGTCGTCGTTTTTCACAACAACTAGTATCAGAGCTTTGGTTCAGATCTAAGGAAGAACAATGGGCAGAGACGAGGTGATGACATCGGGAATCGAGAAGTTCAATGACACAGATTTTGTTTACTAGAGGATGCAAATAGAGGACTACCTCTATGGGAAGAAACTTCATCTTCTGTCACTAGGAAAGCGACCAAAAAAGATGGACGAGGTGGAATGGAATCTGTTGGATCGACAGGTTCTGGGGGTTATACGATTAACTCTGTCAAGATCGGTTGCTCACAACGCCATTAAGGAGAGGACTACTGTAGATCTCATGGTGGTTTTATCAGGTATGTATGAAAAAGCCATCGGCGAATAACAATGTGCATTTGATGAAAAAGTTATTCAACTTGAAGACGGTGGAAGGTGTCTCTGTTGTTCAACACCTGAATGATTTCAATACTATCACAAATCAATTGTCGTCTGTTGAAATTGATTTTGATGATAAGATATGTGCATTGATATTGTTGGCTTTATTGCCAAATAGCTGGAAAGCCATGAGGATGGCAGTTAGCAATTCTGCAGGTAAATCCAAGCTGAAATATGATGATATTCTTGATTTCATTTTAGCTGAGAAGGTGCGCAGGAAGGATTCTGGCGAGGCCTCGTGTTCAAGTTCGACGCTGAATGTGGATTCCAGAGGGAGATCACATGACAAGAACTCAAACAGAGGAAGATTAAAATCAAAGTATGGTCAGCAGACAACCATTTGGAATTATGACAAGACTGGCCACATAAAAAGAAACTGCAGGAATCCTAAGAAGAAGGAGAATGATAGCGCTAATGTTGTAACTGAAGAAATACAAGATGCACTATTTCTGACAGTTTACAGTTCTGTTGAAGACTGGATAGTGGATTCAGAGGCTTCCTTCCATACATCTTCCCGTCGGGAGTTAATGCGAAATTATGTTGCGGGTAACTTTAAGAAGGTATATCTGACTGATGGAAAAGCTATGGACGTTGTGGGAATGAGAAACGTTGATATTGCACTCCCTAATAAGAGCAAATGTACTTTGCAAAAGGTCAGACACGTTCCTGAGTTGAAGAAAAACCTCATCTATGTTGGGCAGCTCAATGAGGGTGGTCATTCAGTGGTGTTCTCATATAACACCTGGAAGGTTATCAAATGAGCATTAGTACTGGCCCGGGGTAAGAAAACTGAGACACTATATATGACTACAAGTTTACTCAGGCGAGGACAGATGAGTCATAAATGCATTATGGGGAAGCAGAAGAAGGTTAATTTCCTGAAAAGTGGTAGAGCGCCAAATGCCGGAAAACCAGACTTTGTACAGCCAATGGTGGAGAACCACAGAATTATGAAGAAATCTTGCAAGATGATAATTCGAGCAAGTGGAAGCTGATCAAGAAGGAGAAGACGGATTCTCTACCAGGGAATCAGACTTGGGAGCTGACAGAACTTCTATCAAGGAAGAAGACATTGCACAACAAGTGGGTGTACCGGGTGAAGACTGCGCTTGATAGCAGTAAGAGGTACACAGCTGGACTTGTTGAAAAGTGATTTCAGTAGGGCAAGATATTGCTCATGTAGTGGGAGTTGTAAGAAGATACAAGAGTAACCCAAGAAAGAGCTTAGTGGCACGAGACTACGTTGGCGGTGATATGTCAACTGAGGGTGTTCCTCGTAAGAAACTGAAATTGTGCTCAACTTCAGCTGGTCTTCTAGCATGAAGACAGGGGCTTCGAGTTGCAGAGGTGGAGGATATCATGTTTGAGGAAAATGTCGGTACAACTAGTAGATGATGCAGCTAGTAGGTGATGCATTTAGTGTCCTAGTCTCCAAGTGGGAGAATTGTTGGGTAATGTGGAGACCCGGTCCACCGAATTTAATTAGCTTCTTAATTAAGTATCCCACATACCGCTCACCTACCACACCCACATACCGCTCATCTATCACATCCCACCTACCGCTTACCTGCCTCCCACCTACTGCTCTCATGGTTTCTATAAATAATCTCTTTTGGTTTAAAGGAAAAACAAGCCAAGCAAGACAAAACCAAGTCATCTTGAGAGCTAAGAGAAAGAGAGGAAGAGAGAGAGAGAGAGAGAGAGAGAGAGAGAGAGAGATGAAAGGAGACAAGAAAAAAGAAATTTTCTTGTAAACGTCGAGGCGCTCGACGGTGTAATTCCTCGAAGAAATAAAATCCTCTGCAGCTCCGTGGACGTAGACAAATTTATCGAACCATGTAAATCTGTGTGTCGCTCTGGTGTTTTTTTCTGAGTGCAAATTTTCTCGTTTCATTTTTTGCTTTATTGTCGTTGTTTTTCACAACAAACTGCCCCTATTATCCCGAAAAATACCCCCCATCCCAGCGCTATTAACAGTCCAGCTCCCATCTACATTCAGCTTCACCCAACTAACAGAGGGGGGTTGCCACCTTAGCAAAGAGGCCCTCCTACCCCTTGGGTGGCAAGTAGAATGTATCGAAAGGTGCCGAGAGACTTTGAAAAAATAAGTAAAAATGTAGGAGGTGGTATTAGCAGGTGTAGGAGGGCGTGTTATGCTAGGAGGTGTTTGGTAACAACTTTTATAATAAAAAGTTTATATATTTATATATATAAGTATTTAAATCTAAATTTTCGTATTTTATATCTCATGTTATGCTAGGAGGAGTTTGGTAAGCTGTTTTAAGATGAATTTATGTGCGATTTAACATAAATCCACCAGACAGGATTTCGGCTTTTCCAAATCTTTCCGTCAGCCTAAATTCAAAAATGGCTCTGGGAGTTATTGACTCCGACAAGGAGATGAATTTAAGGGATCACATGATAAAGTATTAAATACTTAAATAAAATGGCAAACATTCATACGAATTTATATCAATTTAAATAAAATCATACCAAGCATAATTTTGTATTTAACATTACTGAATTTAATAAATCCGAATATATCTAATTTAGTAATTCCTACTTAACTTAAATCATAAATGCAACCAAATAACCCCTAATATATATACATTTATTAAAGGAATGACGGGAGGCTACTAAACGAGCCCCGACCATATCTAGGTGTGCTAAATATTCGAGTATCATATCCTACACACGGAGGAAATTGAACCCGTGACCTGAGGGGACTTACGACCTTCAGAGAGGTTGTTCTACCAACAGACCACGAAACACACGCACACCTAATGATCAAGTGCTATTNCATAATGAAGGTGTGAAGAATCTCTGATTGAGGCTAAACCTCTCGGAGCAAAGGTATAACCTTATGCACTCTCTCGAGCCTTTATGAGCTCTCCATTTATAATGGCTTGATTTCATAGCATGTTTATCATATGGATGTGTTCTTCTCTTTAAGACGAGCATTTTAAAAAAATAATCATTAAAATCCATTAAGAAATGAGAGAGATCTTAAGGTTTTAAGATGGACGGCTCTCGGTTAAGGCTATCGGGGACGATGAACGGATGTCGTTCATCTTCGCGTGTATTGAATGAAGGGCGGAGATCAAGTCGGATGACCANGGTTATATAAAAATTTCAAAGTCATTTGACTTAAATTTGATAAATTATGAAAGTTTGGACCNNNNTAGTTTATTTGATCGAGCCTCACTCTCAATTCTTGTGTTCATCCTTCGGGATAGATACATGATTTGAGTGAAAGTGCTCTTTCATCTAAACTATGAAAATTATGGAGTCAGTTTGACTTCATCTTTTTCAAAACTAAATTTTTTTTAAAACGTCCTTCCGAAGCGGGCAACGGGATTTCAATTCCAATGACCGACAACTTCTTACGGGCAAACCCCACACCAAAAATAGTGCCGACAGGATACATCCAGAAGATATCACCAGTGCCAAGTGCATGGGGTGGCCTTGCACCAACCTCCAAATGTGTTACACCCATCCGTTGCTTTGTGGCCACTCGAGTGTTGGGGCACGGACATAATAGGTCTGACAGACCCTCCATTCTCTAAAGGACACAAATTTATTCTCGCCACTATAGATTACTTCTTCAAATGGTTGGAGGTAGTGTCATTACGAGAGGTTACAACACAACATGTTTTGCAATTTTTCAAGACCAATATTGTCTACTGTTTCGGTGTTCCATGCAGAATAATTTTTGATAATGGAATAGCCTTCAAGAGCACAAAAATCTATAATTTCATCAAGTGACATGGGATAGACTGGAGATACTCTACTATCTACTATTCTAGGCAAATGTCCTGGCAGAAACCTTCAACAATACACTGGTACAGATTTTGAAAAAAGCACTAGAAGAAAATAAAAAAGATTGGCATAACAAACTGTTATAAGCCTTTTGGGCTCACCAGACGATTTTCAGGACTCCCACTCAACCTATATGCTTGTGTACGGGTCCTAGGCTGTGCTACCGCTAGAAGTTTAGAAGTCGTCTCTCAGAGTCACTATCACTAATCAACTTACAACAGAAGAAACTGAAAAACTTAAACTAAGAAATTGGAAAGTCCTGAAGGAAAGTGACTAGAATCACAACATCATCTGGAACTTTACCAAGAGAGGATGGTACAAGCTCATGACAAATTTGTCCACCTAAGGACGTTCAAAGTTGGTGATCTCGTTCTTTGCATGATGTAAGATAGGTGAAAAATTTGAGCCAACTTGGGAGGGACCATTTGTCATAGAAAAGGTCTACGTAGGAGGAGCCTACCAGCTGATGAATTTTTGAGATGAAAGACCCATGTTGCCAATCCACGGACAATACTTGAAAACATAGTATGCAACTTGACATTGCTTGAATTGAAATTTTAAAATTTTGGTTTTTCTGTGATTATTTATTTGGCCAAACGTCTACAACCGGGTCAAAAGATTTTGTAATAAAATTAACCTCATTAAAATAAAAAATTTTGAAGTTACATACTTCAATTTTCTTCTTTCTAAGATTGGATATCTTACTAAATTAAATAAAATATATACATAAATGAATGATTTTCTCTCTAACATAAACTAAAATTTTTCCTAATAAACACTTTATTTTGTTATTGTTCCTGCTAGATTTTTGCGCGTTAATATTTTTCTTGTCGTCTGTAGAGAAAATGTTAGGATAGAAGCTAATTTTTGCTTTCAAAGATGGTTGGAATGTCACACTTAACAAGGAAAGGGCACTATAGAGCAGCATCATAGACTTTGACATGAACTTCGATAAAGTCGATGCAGACTATAAGAGTCCTCTGATGGACATGGTCAGCCGTCGAGAAAAAGAAGGGCTATCATCACTGTTAAAGATCAGCACCAAGGAATATTCCTCACTTAAGGGGAAGAAAATGATAATGTAGCAAGATCCGATGGAGGGGACTAGATGCCTGCCATCTATGATAACTGCACCGACTAGAGGCCTAGTCACTGCTGATGACGAGAGAATATCATATGCACCGTTACAAAGGAGGCAACGCAGAAATGCCAGTCGTAAAAAATATAGAGCTTTCTTGCTTAAAGAAAGAAGATGCCAGAAGGAAGCAGAAAACATGCTTACCCTGATTCCTGACGGGAAAATCTACGATCCATGCATGAGAGAGACTTCCTCCAGCTTGCCTGCCACAGAAGATGAGTCCATGTTCACTATACAGCCAATGCTACTATAAGTTTCAGATGATCTTTAGGTGGGTCTCCCAACGTGCAACACAAAGATTCCTACATGGGTACCAGCTACAAGGGCTATTGTGGAATGCCTGGATTGCAACATCCTCCACCTAGAGTGCTACAGTACTCTGGAGGAGTACACGTCCACCGATGATGGATTTCATATCATCGATAACTTAATGGGGGAATCATATATCCCACTGGATATAGAGATAGCCCCAACATGGATTCCTGCTGATTTTGAAATGAAGGAACATCTTTAACAGCCGTCAATTGTCACCATGGAAGAATACTACAAAATGAGTAAAGTAAAGAAAAGGGAATTTGAATTTTATGAAGAAGTTCAAGGAAGATATGTCAATATATTAGAAGGCTTGGAGCTGTACACCAGAGTCTTCTCTAAAGGCGATGAAAGAAGCATTCTTGACTGTATATTCGACGTAAGCGATAGGGGTCGAGCTGGTCTTCTAATGGAAAGGACCTATTTCGACCCATGAAAATGGATGGGTTGAAAAGGTAGAATTATCATCCAATGTGGTTGCTGTTATAATTTTATAAACGATAGACAAGGAAATCCATTGGGGATTTTAAGACATGATGAGATGGATCTGTTACCTCCTATGATAAAGTGGATGATCAAGAGGATGGTTCGATGGAGCGTGCTTCCAGCTGATTGCATTCCTAACAGCTGTATCATTAATATCTACGATGAAGGTGACTGCATTCCCCCGCATATAGGCCATCATGATTTTGTGAGACATTTTTGCACGATCTCCTTCATGAGTAAGATCAATCTCCTGTTCAAGAAAGAAATAGATGTCATTGGCCCCGACAAGTTCAGAAAATCCGTGGAGATTCTGTTACCAGTGGGTTCAGTACTAATTCTCAAAGTAAAAGGAGCAGACATCACCAAACACTGCATTCCAGGGGTATGACATCGCAGTGTGTTTGTAACCTTTAGAAGGATGGATAGTAGCTAGATACCATATGGATTCCAACCAAATCCAGAATTAGAAGAGATATAGCCTTATGAGCTATGAGAAGGTTGCGCCTCTAAGCACATGCAAAGGGAACTCTTGTCCTGGAGCGTGGCTTAGAAGGTCAGCTCGATCAGGAGCTCACCCCACCGAGCATGGACAGTTAGGGGATACTTTTTTGTACTACTTTTTTACATAGTAGATATGATGATATATGTATCAGATATGCTCAGCTTGTGATATGTACCCAGCATGAGATTTTTCAGATGTACTTTTGATGCGTTCAACATATTGTACCTTTTAATGCTTCGACCTATGTTCAATTTGTAACACCGGTTTGAAGCAGATTAATGAAATCATTTTCAAAATTTAGTCTGTTTGGTCAATTGCCATTTTATGCGATGGATAAAGAGCCACAGAACCATACGTTTGTTCTGAACTATAATGAAAGAAGAACAAAACTATAAAAACTTGATAATAATAAAAAAACAAAAAGAACCCTATTTTGAAAATCAACCAACAAAAAAATCAAATTTTGAACATATTTTTTGATAATCAAATGTGATAAAAACAACAATAAAAGAAAATAAATCTGTTGAATTGATTCTCTCGATTTCGAGGTTTTTTACTCTTTGCTCATGCAACACGACTGCTCTTGGCTGCACTAATTCTCTTCACATCCCTGCAGAGTTTTACATTCTGCACAAAATCTCACAAATTTTCACAAATTCTTCTCACCATTANTTAGTTTATTTGATCGAGCCTCACCCTCAATTCTTGTGTTCATCCTTCGGGATAGATACAAGATTTGAGGTAGAGCACTCTTTCATGTAAACTATGAAAATTATGGGGTCAATTTAACTTCATCTTTTTCAAAATTAAAATTTTTAAAATGTCCTTCTGAAGCGGGCAACGAGATTTCAATTCCGATGACCGACAGCTTCTTACGGACAAACCCCACACCAAAAATAGTGCCGACAAACACTCTATGACAACCTAAGAGATGGAGCAACCACAATATCAAGCAAAATAAAGATGTTTAGATAAACACATTTTCACTACGTATAAAAGCCACATCAACCATGAAAAGTTACAACGACTATTACACAATGGTACAAAGGATATAATATGTCAACATAAGACAATACATTGATCCACTACAACATCCTCCTCATCGTCGGAATGTTTGCAGCTTCATGTTTTCTTCTTCAAAAGCCAACATCTTTGCATGAAAAGTCTGCACAATCTCTTCATTCTAATTAAGAAGTTATTCTTTTAATGCTTGTCAAGGATATGGTTGATATTCCCAAGCTCAAAGTTACATGCCGTCGAAGAAAGGGCTAGCTCATCTTTAATTGGTACTGACATCACCTTATTGAAATTCAATACTTTTTTGTTGATTTTCAAGAGGAAGAGATTCTATAGATACATGTGAAAAAACTTCTTTAGGAATGCAATAACAACATAGAAAGTTTCCATTAAAAAAGTGCAACAACAACACATAAAATCTTCCTCTGAAAGCGCAACATTAGCAAAGATAATCTCCTCGGGAAAGCGTGACAACAATGCAAAAAATTTTCTCCAGAAAAAATGACAAAGTGAAATAGAACTCCATTTATCGCACAAACAGACACAAAAACTTTGAGGTAGGAAACAATAACACCAACTGGGAACTCTGTTGATTGCAAGGTGGGGAGACTCTGAGGTGGGTAGTAGCAACATCAAAAGGGAGTTTGATTGATTGCACGAACATGTGAGAAGACTCCGAGATGGACAGTGGTAACTCGAAAGGGGGAGCTCCATTGATTATAAAACTACACATGTAGACTCCGAAGTGGGCAACAACAACGCCAAAGGGGTTCTTTGTTGATCTCATAAACATGCGGGGAGACTTTGAAGTGGGAAGCAACAACGCCAGAGGGGAGCTTCATTGATCACACAAACATGCGGGGAGACATCGTGGTGAGCAACAAAAATGATGGAAGTGAGCTCCATTGATCACATAAATAGGCATGGAGAACTCAAGTTGGACAGCAACAACATCAAAGGGGAGGCTTCATTGATCGCAGAAGTAGGCGGGGACACATTGAAGTGGGATGCAACAATTCAAGAGAGTAGCTCCATTGATCTCAGAAATTGGTTGGGTGACTTCACCTTTTCCTTATTTTTCTAGCATATTTATAGGCTAAACAGGCCAAAACTTGTAAAAAAAATTGCATAATATAGGCCAATCCCACTTACCCTATGATCACCATCTAATCTAGCTCAAATTGGGTTGGATTGCATTTTCACAAGGATTTGCATAGAAATATATAAAGTTTCATCATCAGATTGAGATCCCACAACACACACGTGGGTTATTGCCACTGTGGGATTGGTCTCCCACGAATCCCGTCATCCCGCACAACAGCTCTCATGGACCTATGATGTTGAACCCACCAATGATCCGCCTTTCAATTCTCATAATCTAGCCAAAACTTCTTTGACACACAAATCCACACTAGCCCAAATCGCTAGCCTACAACGCCGACCCATAGATCGATTGAATGGATGCCACTCTGCCGACCCCGCTTCAACATGTTAGTCTAATGGCTGTCCCACTCAGCACACATGAGCTAACCTTCAGCCCAATTCACTAACTCGACCAATATGAATTGTGCCACTCCGTTATCTCGTACACTTGACCTACCCTTAGCTTAGGTCCTTACTCGACCCTATGATAAAAATACCAAATGTATGATGAGAAAGAGGATCAAACATGTAAATGATGGAAGGAAAGACAAGCTTCTACCAACCAGGCTACCATCACTTATACATACATATTCACACTTAAGACAAAAAAAGGAAAAAAAAAAGACGATGAGATTCAAATTTTTGGTATTTTTGGATGACAAAACTAGTCTCTCCAAAAAATAGTGGCAACTATTATGCCATAAAAAAATTTTCATCATCCAAAATGGATCTTGACGCATGAAATGAATCTCAATTCAATTTATTTGAGTAAGAAACATTCAAAACTTAACTAAAAATCATTTATAACTTTGACTTCAACAAACCTACAGTCAAACTGATTGGCTTGACGAGAAGAACACAATGACACTAAAGTTGGTCTAATTTGAGGTAAATCAATCCCAGATCAAACCATAAGATTATTTTTAAAAGTTTTTAGTACTCAATTGGAAGGTCAATTGTATTATAAATATAATAAAAATATGGTTAAATTGAATATCTTGACAAGACAAATTTAACGAGGTCAAAATCACTCAATTCTGATATTGTTACAACACTCTAATGTCCATAAAATATCATATGTTCGAGGAAACATCTATGGATCATCTAATGGAGTGGTCTAGATTCCTTCCTTATTTGTAAGGAGGCCTATCCCAAACTTTATAAATAGAGCTCTACCCCCCTTCATGAAGAGATGATGAAGGACTTAAACAAGGAAATAGAGGAAGATCAGAGCTTGAAGTAGGAGTTAAGGTCAGTGTTCTACACCGAAGGTCCAATAAATGCTTCTAGCTCATGCCACCGCTGATAACAATCGATCTTCCCTCATCAACAATCGCCGACCAATATCAATCGCCTTTTGCTTGTTTCAACAAAGCCCCCTACTAAATCATGTTGTATGCTACAAAATCCTGGGATACACTATGGTGCAACAATGCACCCCAAAGATAGTATAACGACAAATCCTGAATATGGTGAAACAATACACTCCGAAGATGGTGCAATAAATCGCCTTTTAGATGGCGTAACAATGCACCCCATAGATGGGGTTACAATATACTCCAAGGATGATGTAACAATACACCCTAAATACTATGTAACAATGTATCTTAAAGACCGTGTAACAACACACTCCGAAGACATTGTAATAACGCCTCTTATGCATAGAGGTGTAGCGACACAACCGCTAACATAGTGTAACAATGCCCCAAAGATGTTGCAAGATGAAACCCACATATAATGTAGCAACGCATCCCGAAGATGGTGTAATGATGCACCCCACAAACGGTGTAACGATGCATCCCGATAATGATGCAATGATGTACTAGACATTTGGTACAACGATGTCTTTCGAAGATGGTGTAATAATACACCCCACAATAATTGCTTACATATTGTGCTCATAATATGGTGACTTTCTTCGAACTCCTACATATCTCTCCTCGTATCCCACAACTATGACCTATGTGAACAAATATAGCCTTTATAGTTCATAGCTCATGCAATTCCGAACTCCGACCTCTAAAACATATGAATGTTTTCATAGCTTATGCATATCCTAACTCCATCTTCGACAACTTACGAATGATATCACAATTCATGCAGCTCCCAACTCTGAGGTCTTCGACCTACTATTATTTTTATTAGCCACCACTGCAGCCTATGTAATCAATTCTGACCTATGTGGCTCACAGCTCATGCAAATCTGAACTCTAACCTCTGTGACATACAAATGTTATTACAACTTACCACTACAGCCTATGTGACCAACTATAATCTACATGCCTCATACCTCTGTAGTTCTCAACTCCGGTTTCTGCAACCTAAGAACATCTTTACAGCTCATCACCACGACATGCATGACCTTAAATGATTCACAGCTCTAGCAAATTCCTATTACGACATTTATGACCAACCAATGCTCTTGAAATAATCATTTATGACCTACACGACTAACTACTACCATGACTTTCAACTACAACCTCTATGATAAGTTGGTGCTACAGTCACCACCTTCAACATTCATGGAGGACTGCTGGCTTCATAACAACCCGACTATGACCATTGCAATCTATTATCGCCGAGAACAACATTTATTACAACTACATTACAAATATTACTAATGAGCTATTGTTGTATATCTACAATGATTAACTTTGTAACTTGATATTCCTTAATTCAGGAAAAGAGTGGACCTATGCATTTATAATTACATAGTTATGTCAACTGGGCTAGACCCAGTGATTTTGTCTTACTTTCAGGATTTTTCATGTAAAAATTGAGGTGTCTCCTATTTACTTCTCTCTTTTTTTTTTTCTAAGCATGTGCTCGATTTTCATACAATACTAAGATACTAAATAATCACTCTACTATTGAGAATGTTCAAGCACACATCAAGAAGATCAAATAAACTCATTCCAAATAAATCTTTGGTTATATATTTGTTATGTACTTGACTTGGTATAATATATTATCTTATATATGCTATGTTAGGTTATGTTGTGAAAACATATCCAGTCACTATCATTGTCACACACCGCTAGCTACCGTTGTTGTTGTCCCCTCTCAATCAATAGGTTTTATCTTGACTTAAGGATTAGGTCATTCTTTCTGCTGCCTACTAAAGTATTTGAACTGCATTGGATTTCCTCACCAATTCAGTAAATTTTTGAGGAATTATTTTCAAATTTCATTGATCATTAAATTGAGATACCTTATGTGTCATGGATCATCATTCATTAAAAAAAAAATCATCTGATTAAGTCGGACCGGGCTTAGACCCTTATTGACCGGACCAACGCACCGATGCTCCAGATGCATCCAAAAGCTCAGCACATGAACATGGGGGCAGAAGCTGCAGAGGTCTCGCCCTCCGTGAGGAAAAGAGTCTGAATCAAATTCCACCTAAAGACCATAGATGCTGATCTCAGTGCGCTGCTTCTTTTTGAATGAAAAATGGGCGCCCTCGCACTTCCCCCATTTTCCTTCGTATTCTTCTTAAGTTAACTTCATGTGATTCATGGCGGTTTCTCACCCTTCTATGCGAAGCTGCTCCCATTTGTGCTCTTTCTAAAACCATACTTTCCCTTCAGCTATGTTCGATTTTTTAGGGCACACTGCTTTCCATCTTCTTTTTCTCCGTCTATGGAGTTTGAGTTGGGTCAAATTTAGATTTCATCTTCATTGAAGGCTATATAGTTATTCAACGGTTGGGGGAAATGGAGGAAGGGGTGAGGAGAAATGGGGTGCTGGTGGGTCCGGAGAGATTCATCGTATGGAAGGAGCCTTCAGGCAAGCATTGCATGCAGAGGCAGCAAGGTACAAAGGTTCCAGTTGTAAATTATCTCTGCAAGAATAGCCTTTTGGAGCACCGCCATTTCATTGAAGTTCCTTTCTCCTCGCCCGAAGGTCTCTACCTAAGAGGTCAGCAAAACAAATTGACGTATCCCATACTGTTCTTATTTGGGAATTCATTGTTCTCGTCTGATGAAAGCTATTTGTTTTCTTGTAGATGTGATTAGTCGTCTGGTTGTTTTGAGAGTAAATCACATGCCCGCCATGTATTCGTGGTCTTGTAAGGTGAATTTGGAAACAAAGATGGTAAAATTTTAGAACAATCTCGTTATATGATGATGGGTGGTTGAATTAATTCATTGAATTGTGATGTAGGAGCTACAGAAATGGATTTGTGTGGCAGGAACTTGCTGAGGATGATCTAATCATACCAGCCCAAGGAAATGATCACATCCTTAAGGGTTCACTGCTCCTGAATGAGGGTTCTGCAGGTGACAAAAAGATTCAAAAAAATTATTGCTTTAGCGATTGTTTAATGGCCAACCAAGTTCTGAAAAGGTTGATGTAGGTTTTATTTGCTATGTATAGGAACACATATAAAAAATATTAAAAAAACAACAAGTTATTAGTGATTAACAACTCGGGTGCAACGCAAGAACACTAGATTTGCTTGCATGGTGGTGCTAGTCATCTGACCACTGGGTACTTACCCTTGTGAGGGTTCGCTTACACAAACACCGGACCTGCTTGCATGGTAGTGCTAGTCATTTGGACACTGGGGTACTTGATAAGTTGCTCATTTAAATATGATTTAATTACTTCATGATCTATGTAATAATTTTACATTAATCTTAAAAAATATGTATATTTTTTTACTCATAAATATGATGCAAATATAAAAGATAACTAAATGTATAGATTAAAATTAGTTTTATAAAATTTTGAACCTTAAAAAAGAGAAAAACAAACACGAATATTCTTTTTTGTGAATCATGCCTTTTTTAAGAAAACTTAAAAAAATTGTTATCTTGGTAATAAACTGTTGATTTTTAGAATTCAACAAAATTATATTATTGATATGAATAAGGGTTATAAATAACCCTTACATGAATTCTAAAATAGGAAATAAAAGAAAAATGAAGTAACAGAAAAGGAAAGATATAACACCTATATTTTTAATTAATCAATCCATATTAATTATTTGGAGATAAAAGAAACAAAATAAAATAGGAAAGCCCAACATAAGAAAGGAAATAAATCCAATCCCAGGAAATAGACCAAAAATAGAAAACTTCTCACATGAATAAATTATTTTCTAATATAACTTATAACACTCCCTCTCAAATTGAAACATGGTTGAAAATCATGTTTAATTTGGAGTAGAAAACATCAAACGATGGGTAAGGAATTCCCTTTGTAAAGTAGAACTTGAAGTCTTCATCCCGTACTTAGTAATCAACCCCAAGAGCATTTAGAGATATTCTTAGTTGACTGTGGTTGTCTTTAAGTGTAGTTTCTGCAGTGTCTGTAGGTAGGCGAAATACTCCTCTAGGTAATACTGTAGAGAAGTAGACAATCTCTAGAAAAAACTGGCTTCTAGTTGACTGCAGATGTCTTTGCCTGCAGTTTCCGCAGTATCTGTAGGTAGGCGGAAGACTTCTTTAAGTAATGTTGCAGGGAAGTTTGCAGGGAAGTAAACAACCTGCAAGAAAAGCAGCAGAGTATGACCTATAAAAAAAAAAGATAATAGGAAAAAAACAGAAACAAGCTCCGGAGCAGGGTTTGCTACAAGAAAGATTTCGGAGAAAGGCCTGATGATGCAGGAAAAAACTCCAGAGGAGGGTTTGCTACAGGAAAAGCTCCGAAAGATGGTCTGTTGTAGGAAAGATTCAGGATGATCTGCAGGAAAGATTCCGGCGGAGGGCGTGGTGCAGGACAAAACATCTGAGAAGGGCCTATTACAGGCAAAGTTCCAGAGGAAGGTTTGATGCAGGAAAGATTCTGGAGGAGGGTCAAATGCAGGACTAAGCTCCGGAGGAGAGCCTGCTACAGGAAAAACTTCAAGAGGAAGAGACTCTGTAGCGAGGAGGGCATGCAACTGGATACTTCCAACTATAGGGAGAGTTCTAGTGGCAAAGGAAAAACAGGGAAGAACCTACATGGAGTTTTTTGGCAGCATTGAAGTAACTGATGGAGAAGGGTATGTAGGCTGCTTGTTGGGGTTTTATTCAAAGATACATCCAATATCGCTTCTATGATAACTTTTCTCAAGGCATTTTGAAAGAAAACCAAAGATAAACTCCTTTGTAACAACCTTCTCTTCATTTCCACAATCCATGCATGTGAAATGGGGGAGGGCGCCACAGTGGCGGCTGCAATAAGGTGTGGCCGACAGAAATTTGCGGTCGATAGGAATTTGCGCCAACAGAAAGATGCTGGTAAGCTCTGCAGGGAAGTCTTTCAACCGACAAGATGATTTTTGACTGTTAGGGACCTGCAGGGAAGATGCTCAGCTGCCTGAAATCTGCTGGGAAAAATTTTATGAGGTAGATCCAACGACGAGAAAAACTGTAGGAGGGAGGTCCGACGGAGTAAAGACAACAGGGAAGAGCACCGACAGTAGGAGTGGGACCGGAGGTCCAGCCAACAGCAGATAGGTCATCAAGAAGTTCTGGCAGCAGGAAAGGCTGCAGGAGGGAATTCCACTGGCGGGAAAGGCTGCAAAAGGGAGTTCCCGCAGCATGAAAGCCTACAAACCGGTTGTAGGTGGGTGCTTTGGCGGTCTTGGAAGGAGATCAGGAGGTCCGACTACTGGAAGACCCCACAGGAAGGATTGGGGACTGAAAAATGCAAGGAAAACGACCATGGGAGAGCTCGCAAGGAAGCCATTGGGTAAAAAGGCTCCTCTCCTCTGTGCGGTTCTGCAGGGGACAAAGATTTCCATCAAAGAGTGAAAAACCGGGATTTGAACTGGAGATCTTCCGTGATTTGCAATGGAGAGAGAAAACAAATGTCATCGGTGAGCCGAAATTTCTACTAGAAAGAGAAAATAATGCCAGCGGTTCGCTGAAAACGCAAGTCTGCAGCTGCCCAAATGTTTGCGCAGGAAAACCGCTGAAATCACAATGCAACGGTAAATTGGGCAACTACACAGGGAAAAAAATTGAGGCACAACAAAGGCTGCAGAAATCAACTCCGACGACTGGCGGCGCCTACGCAGGGAAGAAAGAAAGGAGCAGCAAAAGCTACAGGCATTGCCAGTTGCAGAAATCGATTTCGGCGATTGGTTCTTGTTAGATGCAGGGAGAATGTAAAGAGGTCTCCGGTTTTGATGGCTGCCTGGAGAAGGTCCAGTTGAGAGTCACTCCCTTCCTGCAAGGAGGATGGTGGGAGGTTAGTCCGGCGGCTCTCAAAGGAAAGCCGGTGGCTAGGGTCGGAAACCTGTTTTTGATACCATGTTGATTTTTAGAATTCAACATAATTATATTTTTGATATGAAAAGGGGTATAAATAACCCTTATATGAATTTTAGAATAGGAAAGACAAGAAAAAAAATAACAGGAAATGAAAGATATAACATCTATATCTTTAATTAATCAATTTATAAAAATTATTTAGAGATAAAGGAAACAACTTAAAACAGGAAAGCTTAACAAAAGAAAGTAAATAAATCCAATATAAGGAAATAAATCTAAAATAGAAGCTTATCAATGGAATAAATTATTTTCTAATATAACTTCTAACATAAACATATATGTTTATATCATTATCTCTAAATTATAACTAGTAGTTCTTGATTAAAGTTTGATCACAACACAAACTTGATAAAAAAATATGAATGACCTTAAATAAAATGGTACTCAACTTGAGTAAAACCATTGCAACCCTAGAAGCTAGGGATAAGTGGTCTAAAATTTTTAATCAAATTAGATTGATTAAAAGTGAAGGTAATATGATCTTTGTCGAAGATGAAAATACCAATAAAAAATAAAATATTCTTTTGAGAAATTACACTATAAGAGCCTTAAGTACAAAATTATTTTTAAAGAGCATGAGAAACAATATAGTGAAGTATATAATGGATTTATCCAAAAAAACATTAAAGTAGAAATGCGCTAAAAATATGCATAAATATAAAACATTAGGTTAATATGAGATATTTACTGAGATTTAGAAAGTTGTAAGGATATGTGATTTGGTTAAAAAATGCTTAATAAAATTTTGAAGACTGAAAAGCCATTAAATGATTGATGAAGTATTTTGATACTAATATTTAAGAACAAAGATGATATTTAGGTTTGTGCAAACTATGGAGGAGTCAAATTTAATATTCATGTACTATTTCTATGAGATAGTAATAGAATATAGGTTCAAAAAAATTACATCAATCTATGGGAACAATTTGATTTCTTGCAGTGAGGTCTACTATTAAATTGATTGTGCTAAGAAAAATAATGAAGATATCTAAAGAAAAAATAATTTTTATTTATCTTAAAATGATTTAAGATCAAGCACCACCAAAATTAATTTGGTTTGTTATAAAGTAGAAAAGTGAATGTTAAAGATATGCTGATATTATTAATGATTTGTATGATCGGGCATATTCATTTGCATTAGAAGTTGTTGAATGAGCCCAAAATTTTTAATTATCAAAGGTTTACACTTAAACAACAAGAAGAAGCCTTTATCTCACTAAGAGGGGTATCAAAGGTTTACACTAATGATGATAATTAAGTCCATAGTTTTTTGTTTTTTTGTTATGAAGGTGTTTATTAAGGATATTCAAAGAGAGATGCCTTGGTGCATGTTTTCTTAAACTTATATAATTTTAATTGGTGGACGAGTCACTGAAATATTGACCAATTTGGAAAAAAAATGTAGAAAATATTTAAAAGGACGAAGCTTGAATTAGTAGAATATAAATTGATTATATCATATATAATATTGGTCACTATGCTTTTAATGGCTATCAATGAATATTATTAGAAGATAAGTTGATACTAGGATATAATAGCTTTTAGAATCTTGCATCTATTTGAAAGAAGAATAAATATATAAGTAAGTATGTTATTTTTTAAATTAATTTTGAATGGCTTAAAGGAAGAATTGATAAGTTTTGCTATGGTAAGTGGATATTATGGATTTTTTAAAATTTACAACTAGACTAATGATGTATGAAATTGAATCTTGGGTGATAAAAAATCATTAATATCGAAGTTGACTGTGGTATAAATAAGAATCTTGATATAGACGTGGCAATATTAGTAAGACTGAATTAATGAATGATTTATTAAAAAAAATGCTTGACATCTATTAAGGATAAGATGACTAATTATAGAGTTATTTGATTCAGATATGTAAAAGAAAAAATGGATAATATGCTTGTTAAATATGTAGATTAAATTTATGTGAATAGATGAAACAGAAAAATGGGTAGGTTTAAGATTGTATGAATAATTTTTTGTAATTTGCAAAGAATATGCTTTGATACTTCAAATAACAATCATTAGAAAAAATGATGAAGTAGTCTTTGAAAAGAAATGGACAATGAGGATTGCTAATGTTGACCTCTAATAGTTAGGATAAGATTAATTATGGTGGTGGACTTGCATAATTCTTGCATGGAGATTAGCGACAATTTCCTTAATGCCTCTGCTGTAATTGGAAATGGTAGAGTGAGGATGCAATCTCGTGTGCTCACTATAATCATAAGCAAATTTTTTAACTTTAAAACCAAACTTGATACTTTGTAGTAACAACCTGCTCTTAAATCTATCTTGAATTCTTCTTGGCTAGCAGCAATGTGACATGATCTGTATTCATTCGATGAGAATTAGAAATTTCCCCCTCTTTTGTAGCATGCTGATTAGCCTGCATTTGTAACAACCTGTTCAGAATTCTTTGCTTAATTATCGAAAAGTAAGATACCTTTAAAAATTACTTTTCATCTGGTTTAGGAATTTATTTTTTAGTGACGGTCTCAAAAAAGTCGGTTGCCAATATGAACATTTCACAGTTTTGTGGAATTCAATTTTTGAGATTCATGGTTATTTGTAATTACTTATGTAGTAATTCTTACCACTTTTAATTCACTCCTATAATCATATAAGCTGTTCTGTTTATGGCTTCTATTCATATGATGCAATGTTTTGCAGAAGGAAAACTATCATTTGTTGCATCTTATTTGTGGAACAATAATATTTAACAACATATCTGGTCATGATTGCTTTCTTTGTTGAATGCCTTGAAAAGCGGGGGAGAAACATGCAACACTTGAGGTCTATAGCTTTCAGATGAAACACGAGCTAGTTGTGTTTTATGATCTTTATTTTTCTTCATAGTGTTTTGGGGTGAGGCTTATTATGTATTTTCTTTTTAACATTTAAGGCATGTTTGGATTGCTGAAAAAGGAATGCAGTGCAAAAGGAACACAATATAATTGAATTAAAGTATATTTGAAGTACTTTGAAGCTGTTTGGTTTGGTGAAATATAAATGCAGGAATTTATATAAATCAATGTAAAACATGCTCATCGATAGTGGTGGCGACAATCAATAATTGCAATGCTTACAATGGGCGGGCGGCGGGCGGCGGGCGGCGGGCAGCAGTGGCGACGTCAATGGTGGGCAGCTTGTAAGCGGTGACGGCTGCTGGTCAATGGGGTGTGGTGTGTAACGTGTGGCAGCTGGGGGCAGGTGACTGTGGCAGCTACAACAGGTTGCAGTTTGCAGTATATTTGAAATTGTTCAAATCTAAAAAAATTGAAACACAATAGTTTTAAACTGCATTGTGAATTCCAAATTAACCAAAATTTTACTCTAAATTCCGTTTTCATCCATCCAAATGTCAAATTCCAGAATTTTAAAAACCCTCTATATTTGTTTTACTTTACACCACTAATGTAGGGAATTGAATAACCATTTAGTAAATTCATTGGTGTTAATAGTTTCTTTTGTCTAGATAGAATTGCATAGGCCTTGAGCTTGTTAGAAATTGATTGTTGGCTTTTTATAGTAAAAATGTCATCAGCAACAACAACAACAACAAACCTTTATCACACTTAGTGGGTTCGGCTACATGAATCCTTTTTCTCCATTATTTCCTATTTAGTGCAATATTTTCAATTGATTGTTGGATTTTTGCAATAGAAGGTATCATGTTATGTTAAAATGTACAATAAACACATTTTGAATGGTGGGGTACCTTTCATAGTCTCTATTTCCTAAAAAAGAACACGCTATGTGATACATCTAGGCATGAGTATGTTAAAATGATGTTATTGGAAAGTCATTCCCTATCTAATGTGGAAAAAAAAGTGAAAATTGTGCTTCAAATATTTATTGGGTTCAAATCTGTCTTCACAATTTGAGGATGTAAATGATATCTAGATTCAAGGATGCATGAACAGTTCAAAAATTAAAAGCGGCATATGATTTGGGGGGGAAATTTTTTAAGATGATTATGAAGATTATATATTAATGTTAATTCTATCTATTGCCAAGTTGTAAGTGCAACATTTAGAATAAGGAGAGAATCATTTTGGAGATGTGAAAATTCAATAACAGGTGCAGACTCGATGTTGATGGATTTATTTTAGTATGCAATAGGCCTGTTGAGATCTCTTACAGGTGAATGATGCATAATATAAACTGCTTTTAAAATTGAAATTTGCTTTTTGAGAAGCTGCATAGAGAGTTATTTGTTTATAGGTTGTTAAAATTTACATCAAAAGTTAATGTCCAAAGGGGCGATTGTTTGGTAATATGGAGATAAATTGATTTCCAAATTTAGAGTTCTCTTATGGTGATATGATACGTCCTCATCTTTGTAAATCCTACATTGAGATTTAACTTGGGTTGTTTAGGCAAATGGAATAACTTAAGAATTATGTAATCAATTTTGAGAGTTTTGCAAAATCTTGTTTTCTTGCATGTGGATTTATTGTAGTTTTCAAATTTATGTAATTTCTGATTTATATATACCTCTCTTTAGCTAATTCCCAATACCTTGTGCGCAAAAAAGGATCCACAACAGGAACTGCTTTTGACAAACCAAAAAAAAAAAAGGTGAGTTTATTTGGTATTGTAGCAGAGTTTGGGTAATCCTTTATGTACTGTTGCAATAAAAAAAAATGAAAAGGTGGGGTTTTACCAGAAATTTTTGAGATTGGGGAAGAAATCATGGCGTTCTATTGCATTATTGATTCTCATTTTAGAGAGGGAGATGGGTCTTGTTACGTTGGTGCCTAGTGTAATTTTGACTTTTGGGCACCTAAGGTCAATTTAATCTTTTGTCATTTATTATTGTTTAGTATAAATAAGTCTAAGTTGTTTAGCGTTAGGGTTATGCATGAGATTGGGTCTTGAGTTTTAGGTTTAGGATTTGGGAGAGATTTCCCACCTCTTGAATTGTAGAAATTCTAGGAGATCGCTTGTCTCTCGAATTGTAGTTGTTTATCCTTTATTTTATGTGTTCGTGGTTGTATTATTCACTTTGGATAAACAAAATATTTGTTTTGTTGAGATGCAATCTGGCTTGAGGGAGTATCAGAAGAAGCGTTGGAAGAAAACCTTATGAAAGGGTTGAAGTCAGAGATCTTAGCATTAATATGTCTGCTGAGGTCGCGAGGATTGAGAGAAACTATTGAATTAGCACAATTTGTTGAAATAAAAATGCAATGGATGGGCTAATAGGAGTGGCACGGGTTGAGCATCATATCAAATTGCCACAACCATAATGTTACCAAAGATCAAATAGTGGAAGTCCAAAGAGAGGCTTCATAGGACAAGAATCATGGGTCATGATCGAGAGAAACTCTCAAGCGCCTTATAGAGATAGATTCAGGAGAAGTGAGTTAAAGGGTTATGCTTTTGGTGTGATGCAATGTTTGCCCCAGGACACCGTTGCAATGATCGAACATTACAGGTTCTCACAGTGTGTAACGAGGAGGCGGATGGTGAAAAATCAGAGGTAGCTGTGGTGGAGAAGGTGAGACACCCTCACTTTTTTCTACCTTGAGGACAATGTGTCTTTTGAGAGGGTAGTATTGTTATGCTGGTGTCTAGCCTAATAGCTATGTTATCTCTGAAGAGAGTGGACTGGGTCCAAGGCTGAGTGCATATGTGTCATCTACTTAAGAGAGAAATTATGCATTTAGGCCCTTAGGTGCTAGTGATGCTAGTCATTAGTATTTTCCTCTTCATTTATGTACCTTGGCGCTGCTTTGCCAATCCACCTGAATCAATTGTTTTGGAAGTCTTAAATTTTATTATATTTGCTTGTTGTATTAGCTTTCCTAGGAGTAAGATAATTAGCTTTCCATTTATTTGCTTATGCCCAAAGATTGGATGGAATGTCAGAAGAAATATTCAATAAATGCAGATTAATTATAATTCCTAAGCTTTTTTTGTATATGAATGATAAATCTAAATATTTTTTTTTGAAATTCAAAGAATTCATCTTAATGTTTGTTTTCATAGTAGAATTCTCTAGCTTCGCCAAGGCTGGCTTCCGGTTCTTGTAGTAATTGGGTCTTCTTACTTCATTAACAGTCGATTCTTCTTTCATTTTAATCTTCTGTTATCACTCTTTTATTTGTGCCTTGGTAGTCTCTGATTTCAGTGGAGGCAAATAGTTTCTGTTCCTTGCTAATATGTTATTATATCAAAGTGGTATCTCAGTCTTTATCTTTCAAATTTATATGGTATTAAAAGTTTATTGGATTATTTGATCTTTATGTGGTTATGTATGTAGGTGAATATAATTGAATCACTCTAATCTTGAATTTTTTTTGTGCTTGTTTTTTTTTGCATTTGCTTTGTGATCCGGGTGTAGTGTTAATAAGCAAAGATTCCTACATTTCAGACGGATGCGGTTAAAGAAGCTGGTCCATGAAACTAATGAAACTAAAATTAGGATAGAATCTTGGAATATATGTACTCTCAATGATAAGTTAATGGAGTTAGTTGATATTATGATTCATAGAAAGATTAATATCTTATGTATTCTGGAAATTAAATGAGTGGGAGAAAAAACTAAGGAGATTGATAACTTAGGTTTTAAACTTTGGTATTCTGGTAAGAGACACACTAGAAATAGTGTAGGTGTAATTATATATAAGAGTTTGAAAGATAATATTGTAAAAATTAATAAAGTTGGTGATAGAATTATAGTCCTTAAGATTATTATTGATACTAATTTATAAGTTCTTATGCTCCTCAAGTAGGTTTAGATACAGGGTCTAAAGATAAACTTTGGAATGACTTAGAAGACTTAATACAAATGACACCTCTTGAAGAAAGAATTTTTATTAGAGGAGATTTAAATGGACATGTCGGTAGAGTTGTAGAAGATCTCAAAAATATTCATGGTGGCTACGATTTTGGAATGACTAATAAAAAAGGTAGGGTCATTTTAGATTTTGCTTTAGCGTATGATTTTATTATTACTAATACTTTATTCAAGAAAAGGGATGTGCATCTTATTACTTATAAGAATGGATCTAATAAAACACAAATTGATTTTTTTCTTATGAGAAGAAGAGATTGTCGAGATTGTAAAGATTGTAAGATCATTCCAAGTAAGGATTTAAGTACCCAACATTGATTATTAGTTCTATATTTTAAGATGGAATTATAAAATAAAGAATGCTAGGACTCTTCATTGTAGAATTAGATGGAGGAACCTAAAAGACAAATAAAATTATTTTTATGAGTAAAATTTAAGATTACAAAATTTGGGAAGTTTGTGAAGAAGCAAATGCTATGTGGGATGAAGTAACGAACACTATTTTCAACAAGTAACAAAAGATGTACTTGGAGAATCAGAAGAAAAAGTTTCTATAAATGAAAATAGTTGGTGGTGGAACAATAATGTGCAAGAAAAGATAAAATATAAGAAGTTATGTTATAAAAAATTGTTTAATTGTAAAAACTTAGAGAACTGTGAAAAATATCAAATGTCTCGCAGGGAGTCTAAAAGAACAATCTGTGACGCTAAAAATTCTTCTTTTAGTGATCCTTATGATAGATTAGATATTAAGGAGGCTGAAAAATATATGTATAAATTAGCAAAACAAAGAGATAATAATAGTAAACATTTAACCCAAATAAAGTGTATTAAAGATGAAAATAAAAAAAAGGTGAGAAAAGAAAAGTAAAGATTTAACTCAAGTAAAGTGTATGAAAGATGAAAATCAAAAAGTACTTTTCTTGAGATATTCAACATAGGTGGGTGAGTTATTTTGATAAACTTTTTAATGAAGTTTCTGAAAATATGATTGATCTTAGCGATCTTAATATTGTTAGTAACAATAACACGTTTCATTTTTACCATCACATTAGTAAAAAAGAAGTTTAGGAAGTTTTAAAGAAAATCACGGGTGGAAAGTCTGAGGAGTGGAGAAAGAGTATTTTGGTCTCCTTTTTTGAGATAAAGGGGATGCACAAGAGTGTGCAAATTATAGAGGAATTAAGTTGATGTGTCATACTTTAAAATAACACTGTCGTTGCCGGTCCCAAGCCCGGATGAGAAAAGTGGAGGGTTGCGTTAGGTAATCGCCAANATTCACTCCTATAATCATATAAGCTGTTCTGTTTATGGCTTCTATTCATATGATGCAATGTTTTGCAGAAGGAAAACTATCATTTGTTGCATCTTATTTGTGGAACAATAATATTTAACAACATATCTGGTCATGATTGCTTTCTTTGTTGAATGCCGTGAAAAGTGGGGGAGAAACATGCAACACTTGAGGTCTATAGCTTTCAGATGAAACACGAGCTAGTTGTGTTTTATGATCTTTATTTTTCTTCATAGTGTTTTGGGGTGAGGCTTATTATGTATTTTCTTTTTAACATTTAAGGCATGTTTGGATTGCTGAAAAAGGAATGCAGTGCAAAAGGAACACAATATAATTGAATTAAAGTATATTTGAAGTACTTTGAAGCTGTTTGGTTTGGTGAAATATAAATGCAGGAATTTATATAAATCAATGTAAAACATGCTCATCGATAGTGGTGGCGACAATCAATAATTGCAATGCTTACAATAGGCGGGCGGCGGGCGGCGGGCGGCGGGCAGCAGTGGCGACGTCAATGGTGGGCAGCTTGTAAGCGGTGACGGCTGCTGGTCAATGGGGTGTGGTGTGTAACGTGTGGCAGCTGGGGGCA
>JXCR01148562.1:161510-191692 GCA_002079205.1 Phalaenopsis hybrid cultivar | reverse complement strand
CTAAATAGGACGCAATGGAGAAAAAAGATTCATGTAGCCGACCCCACGTAGTGGGATTAAGGCTTTGTTGTTGTTGTTGTTGTTGTTGTCATACTTTAATATTATGGGAGAGGGTAATTGAACATAGGTTAAGATGTATTACAAAGATTTCTCATAATCAATTTGGATTTATGCCTAACAGGTCAACCATGGAAGCTATACATTTATTGAGAGGTTTAATGGAGAAGTTCAGAGATAATAAGGAAGATCTACATTTGATTTTTATTGATTTAGAAAAAAACTTACGATAAGGTTCCAAGAGATGTCATTTGGAGTGTTCTTGAGAAGAAAGGTGTTGATATGATTTATATTTAAGTCATTAAAGATATGTATACTAGAGCTGTTACTTGTATTCAAACTGAAGGAGGATTGACCAAATATTTTCCTATTTATGTTGGATTGCATCAGGGATTGGCTTTAAGCCCATATTTTTTTGCTTTAGTTATGGATGGTCTTTCTGGACATTTACAGGAGGATGTACCTTGGTATATGCTTTTTGTTGATGATATCCTTCTTGTGGATAAGGCGAAAGAACAAGCCCAGAAAAAACTTGAATTATGATTGTCTACATTAGAGTCTAAAGACCTTCATTTGAGAAGAACTAAAAACTGAATACATGGAATGTAATTTTAGTAGTAGTAGCTCTAGTGGCAAATGTGTAACTTTGGGTGGTCAAATTATTAAAAGGTATGAAAGATTTAGATATCTCGGGTCCGTTGTTCAAAGCGATGGTGATAGTAGAATTCAAGTTGGTTGGTTGAAGTGGAGGAATGCTTCGGGCCTTCTGTGTGATAAAAAAAGTACTGCTTAGATTGAAAGGAAAATTTTATAAGATGGTGGTGAGACCTGCAATGCGCTATGGCGCTAAATGTCCTGAAAGGAAAATTTTATAAGATGGTGGTGAGACCTGCAATGCTCTATGGCGCTGAATGCTGAAGGAAAATTTTATAAGACGGCGGTGAGACCTGCAATGCTCTATGGCGCTGAATGTTGGCCTTCAAAGAGAAGCATAATAATAAGTTAAGTGTTGCCGAGATGAGAATAATTAGGTGGATGAGTGGAAAATTTTATAAGACGGTGGTGAGACCCTGTAATGCTCTATGGCGCTGAATGTTGGCCTTTAAAAACGTTTATAAGACAGTGGTGAGACCTGCAATGCTCTATGGCGCTGAATGTTGGCCTTTAAAAGAGAAACATAATATGGTGGTAAGACCTGCAATGCTCTATGGCGCTGAATGTTGGCCTTTAAAAGAGAAGCATAATAATAAAGGTTAAGTGTTGCCGAGATGAGAATGATTAGGTGGATGAGTGGCTTGACACTTAGAGACAAAACACGAAATGAATATATTCGTGATAGGGTTGGTGCATCTCCAGTGACGAACAAAATTAGAGAAAGTTGTCTTAGATGATTTGGTCACATTAAATGTCGACCATCTGATAATCCGATTACGTGAGTAGATGTTTTAGATTCGACTTATGATGAGAAAGACAGAGGTAGATCTAGGAAGACTTGGGCTTATTGTATAAAAATTGATCTTAATTTATTAGAACTAAATGAAAATATAACACTAAATAGGAAGCAATGAAGAAAATGATTCATGTAGCAGACCCTACGTAGTGGGATTAAGGCTTTGTTGTTGTTGTTGTTGTTGCTGCTTTGCGATCCATCATATTCACTCTTAAGGTTTACTCTTACACATTTTATGTGCACTCTCTTTTCCTAATAACTCTTGTAGAAAGCATATCCCTTGTACTTTCTTAAGCTTTGGCGGTCTTATCCCTTCGGCTCTTAATAGAATATTTTATTGGCTGGCGACTTGTTCGCATTTTGTTGAGCTGTAGTTGTCAATTTTTTTTGAAAGTGTGATAGGTGCAATGTTCTTTTTATTTTACTAATCCTTGCAATTTTCTTGGGGATTTCAGTCTTGATGGTTTAAAAGTTTTTGCATCAATTAAATGGTTTTTGTTATGAGGCCAGTTGTATCGACTTAATTTCTTCCCACCGAACCTTAACTCTCATAGTGATGATTATGATTATGAATTTATGAATGTATGAAAATTTTTGGCTAAAAAATTTTACTTGATTTTCTGTGGTATGAGATCTGATTTTTGCTATTTCGGTGAACTATGATTTATTCTCTTTTTATCTTAAAGATTAACGTAAATAGGGAGTTGGCACACATTTGTGATGGTCAATTGAAGATGGAGGTGGTGGCAGATCGTCACTGTTTGAGTAGCAAGAAGAAAATGCAATGCCATATAACCAGGTGCAGCTCGCTGTGAGAGAGCTCATCTCCTCTGACGTCAAGGTGGTATTGAGATGCTTACTGTCATTTTTGTGGAGTCAGATGTGGTGAAGAGGGAACTCTCCTTCATTATATTCCATTTCTCTTTCTTCTTCTGCACTCTTTTCATCTGTGAAGCAACCTCTCTTTGCAGTCCTCTTGTNGCTTCGCAATGTCCTAAAACCTCACCCCCAATCAAAATCCACTCTTCCTGCACCCTCTAACCTAGCTCAACATCAACCCGAGCCACCCTTTGGTCTAGCACATATTTAGGCCCCACCACAGAGCAAATTGGAGCAAAGAGGAGGTGCGTACGTCCAAGGCGATCGTTTTCAAATACCCCAATCGAGGCCTCACCTCCTGGGACAATGTATGGGTTCAAAACTCCTAGGTTAGACCTCGGGTTGGTCCTTTGTGAAGAGGATGGACAATGCATGCCGACTTAACCGTATAGATAGGTTCGTCTCACTTAGATGAAGCTATAGGATCAAACCCTATACGATTTGGTTGTGTGTGGAGCGAGATCTTCGGGTTTGAGTCCGTACGATTCTCTGTTCTCTGTCCAGTGAGTATGATAAACAGATGTCGTTTGTTTTCGTGTATTTGAAATGGACGACGAAGATCAATATGAACGGCGAAACCGCGAAGGGGAGCATACGCAATCGATGCCAGCAAGGCGACACATCTAGAAAGCGAGGCAAATCACGGAGCATTGTGTGGGGTTTCAATAACTCCAAGGATGACACGGCGTTGATGCAGATAAATAAAAAATTTGAATTTTTGAATTATTTAAATTCAGAAAAATCTAATAAACTTTAAAAATCCATGCCTCCCTAAATAAAAATCACAAAACTAGAATAAAAATACATCTAAACTTAGTAAACAGAAGGAAAATAATAAAAATTAAAAAAGAAAATAATTAACATAATTTTAATATTTAATTAATTAAATGACTCATAAGGTATTTTAGTTATAATAAAATATAAAATTTTCAGGGATTATTCTCTCTGTTATTAGGAATATTCCCTAACTATTCCAAAGTCAGGGGACCTCCCTAACACAAAAAATGTCTAATTTCCTATCAAAATAATAATTATTTAGAAAAATAATCATAAAAAATAAAATCAAAATAAAAAAATATAAGTTAAAATGGAAATTAAAAAAAGAAAATTAGGGTCGTAACTCGTAAGCATTAAAATGACAATTTTCATTTTTGGAAATTTAAAAAATGAAATTAGAACATTAGAGGTAAATTTGTAAAATTATAATTTTTGCATTTTAGCCCAAATTATCTCCAAAATTAAACATAAAAATTAACTTAGAAAATCTTAGGACTACATCCTCATGAAAATAAATTAAGAAGGATTAATCTCATAATTATCACTTCAAATAGGAAATTACTTTAAAAGCTCAACTTTACACTTAACCTAGGAATAGCCTTAGACTAACCTTAAACTCAAACTTTAAACTTAGCCTAGGTCTAGCCCAACCTAGACTTAACCCTAAACTCAAATTTCAAACATAACCTAGGTTTAGGCCAACCTACGTCTAGCCCAGCTTAACTCAAATTTTGAACTTATCTTAGGTCTAACCTAGCTTAGACCTAACTTAATTAAACCCAAAACTCAACCTAAGTCTAACCCAATTTAGGCCAAAGACAACCTAATTCAAATCCTAAACTTAATATAAAACCTAACTCAAGTCTAACCCCACTTAGACTGGACTAACCAAGCCCTAAACTGAAACTTAACTCAGGTCTAACCCAGCTTAGACTTGAGCTAACTCAACTAAATCTAAAATCAAACTCAAGACTAAACTTACTTAAACTTGACTCATCCAAATTAAACTAAAACAAACCTCGATCAACCCGACCTAACCTGAGTTAACTCAAATCAAGTTAAAACAAACCTGGGTCAACTCGGCCTAACCAGAGTTAACCCAAATCAACTTATACCAAACATGAGTTAACCCAAATCAACTTCAACCAGACCTAACCTAGGTCAACCCAAATCAACTTAAACAAAGCTTAGTCAACCCGGCTTAACCAGAGGCAAACACAAATCAAACTTAAACAAACTTGGGCCAACCTAACCCAACCTGGGCTAACCTAAGTTAACCTAGACCAAACTCAAAATTGACAACGATAAACCAAGTTAGGAGTGTTCGACTTCTCATAAGAGAACAAAAACACACTTGACTTAAAAACACCCGAGAGATTATATCGGTTGAAGTGCAAAGTTTGTGGTTGAGAAGAAACTTTAAAGGAAGCACCCCATGGCTGCTAACGAAGTACTCTTTTGTCACTCGTGACTAATCAAACCACAAATCCAATGACCCCGAGAGGATGGAATCTTGAGATCTTGACCGGGTAATTTCAATATTAAAAATAAAATAAAAATAAAATCACAAAACTTAATCGGCTAAGAAGTCTTAAACAACCTAAAATTTTTAACGTCCTAAAATTCAAAAAAGACACTAAAACTTAAATGAAACATTAATGAATAAATATCACTGAACGCAACTTTAACTCTGCTACTCGGATCTACGAAGATCTCTTGGATGGCACAACTCATGTTTGTTGTAATCTTTCAGTCGGAGTAGGCCTGACAGCCTCTTTGAGCTAAGTAGATCAAGGAACCCGACAATCCCGGGACGATGAAAAATCATGAGCATCTTGACTGAGTTGTCCTAAATAAAATAAATAATAATTAACATATCAACTATTAAAATAAACGCAAAGCACTCTAACTTTGTTTTGAAGGTTTGATAAATACAAAATACAAAATGCTGCCTCAGATTTGTTTTACATGTTATTAGGATGTGCAAACTTTATTTTGTAGGGTTGCTATAAATAAATAAGCTACTATAGTGATCTAGGATCTTTCCTTTGAGTCTTCTTTTCTTTTTATAAAGTTAGGAATCATTTTGCTCAATTGACTATAAATATCTGAACTATTCAAAAGAAAACGAAACACAAAACAAAAGATGAACCTCAACTAAACCAACAACGATAGTTCGGATGATGTCAGTTGGCAAGTGACATAAGTCAGGGTTGGCACCCATACTGTCAATTTGTCTGTATTCATTCGATAGGTCTGCTCAAATTATAGGTCGATATTTACATTTCTATTTTTTGCCTGGATTACCGATAAGCTCACCTAAGGACTAAACCTTCTACCCCAACTTAAACAACTTCAACTTAATTTTTCAAAAATGAAATTCATAATCAAAACCACATCACTGCATTCACAGCCATAGAAACATTATACATCTAAAATAACCTTGATTGATATCAAATAAAACTGAGTAGAAACTTCATTTCGATTTAGGATTATGAATGATAATGTGATCCGTAGATATATGCATAACATATTACTCATATTCCTTGCCTTCAGGCCCTAAATCATTACACAGAAAATGGTAGTTTGACCCGTGACAACCACTACCTTATAGAATGAGTTCTGTCTATTTATATTGATTGGCCTTTTTGTACAGACCTATGCATTCATCATTAAGGACTTGCATAACTCATTGCACAACTTGCTTCGATGCACTCAACACGAATTAAAACTAAACATTTGAATATGGTGAGGTACAAAACATTTAAATTTGAAATATAAAAATATGTTCGCATTAGTCTTAAGACATTATGCATATCATACATACCTAAGCAGCTTGATTTATAATTAAGTTGTGAGGCCTACAACTCCTAACAAACAACCTATCCTATCTTGCATCATCAAGACCGGTCGTGTATGGTTTTGACTGTGATGAGGTGGTTTAGATGACAGTCCTTTTCAGGCAGAGTTGTGAGTCCATTACATTACACGGTGTCCCGTCTTTTAGGTTAGGGCTCCTAAGATTCAATTCTCTCGGTGAACTTCAACCTAGGACTCAGAGGTGGTTTGTTCGGTTACAACATAAATCCACACATTCAGGCTCCTGCATGATTGTATACCGTGCAGTATAAGTCCAAAAATTCCAACAAAACATACGGATAAAACATTGATTTTTTCTTCAAAAAATGACAAATGTCAAAGCATAGGATAGTCTGAGATATTACTGAGATTTTTTTAGTATCTTCAAGTGTCCCATACCTTTCCTCGTTTTGACCTCCGTTAATCATTGTTCGACTTTTGAGCTTCTCCCATTTAGAAATCCAATGTTCAATCGTGGAAGTCTAAACTTAGAAACTTTTTTAGAATAAAACTGCAGTCTTAATCAAGAATTTTCTTAAATAACTCTGGTTGCTTAAGAAAAAATTAACTATAGGAGCTTGCCCCTATATGATCGAGAAGACCCCAAAACTAATTTAAACTCTATCTAGTCTTTAGATTAGATAATGAAATGACCTGCCATATTTAAACCGCAGAGCAATGCAGATGTCCAACATTTTCTTAGTTCGAATAATCAAACCCATCGTAGAAGTTATATTTCTATCTTTCGAGGTGTTTTACTACATTCGATGACACGCTTGATTATCTGCACAATCAAAATCTTCGAATCAACACGGCAATCAAAAGCCCAGTGTCGGTNGCAATGCAGATGTCCAACATTTTCTTAGTTCGAATAATCAAACCCATCGTAGAAGTTATATTTCTGTCTTTCGAGGTGTTTTACTACATTCAATGACACACTTGATTATCTGCACAATCAAAATCTTCGAATCAACACGGCAATCAAAAGCCCACTGTCGGTGCGAAAATAAAACTCGACAGGACCATCACCAACAAAGCCTTAGGCTCTGTTTGGCGCGACTTTTTTGTCGCGTCGCGGCCCGTGGCCGCTACTTTTTTTTCGTTTGCAGCGGCGTTGGCAGTCTGGCGTCGAATAATTCGAGGGAAAGCTGAGCCGCCGGTTATACCGAGCTGCGCAACTTTCTAAAGGAAATATTGTCGCTTTGCCCCTTCGCATACCCTCTTCCACGAACGATTCTTGCCCTAGCCGCGCCACCGAGATCCATCGTCTCCTCCTCCTGCGCACCGAAAATCTTCCTTCCGCTCCGTTTTCCTCCTTCAGCACTTCGTTGCCTTCCCCGTCGTTCTTCTTCTTCGAAGATCTTGCAGGTAATAACATTCCCTTTTTTTCTGTTTCTTCTCCATTTTATGTATAAAAAACGACGATCCTTCCTTGACAGCTTCGAATCCTTCTTCCTCCTGCGTTCNTTCCTTCCGCTCCGTTTTCCTCCTTCAGCACTTCGTTGCCTTCCCCGTCGTTCTTCTTCTTCGAAGATCTTGTAGGTAATAACATTCCCTTTTTTTCTGTTTCTTCTCCATTTTCTGTATAAAAAACGACGATCCTTCCTTGACAACTTTGAATCCTTCTTCCTCCTGCATTTNATTGAATTCAAAATCCTAGACTAAGATTCATAAACAAACTAATATAATATCTGCTTCCCAAAAAAAATTTTAAAGAATCTATTAGGAATCTATTAGAACTGGTACCAATACTGATTGCATCTCAAAACTGTGATCTCACCTAATTTTTCCCAACACCAACCAACCCTAAAATTAACTTAAACCCTAAACACATCAACTTAACTCTAAAAGTTAAAATCACCAAACTTCATCAAATAATCAAATCAATTAATGAACAATTAAGCCCATCAAAATAAAATCAAACTTGATTCAAAATGTTAATGCCAAAATCACTTAAAAGTCAAAATTAAATTAGGGAGGCAACTTCACAATTAACCTAACCATGAAGCTTAATCCTTTTGGGCTAGCCTAAGGCTAAGCTTAACCATAAGNATTGAATTCAAAATCCTAGACTAAGATTCATAAACAAACTAATATAATATCTGCTTCCCAAAAAAAATTTTAGAGAATCTATTAGGAATCTATTAGAACTGGTACCAATACTGATTGCATCTCAAAACTGTGGTCTCACCTAATTTTTCCCAACACCAACCAGCCCTAAAATTAACTTAAACCCTAAACACATCAACTTAACTCTAAAAGTTAAAATCACCAAACTTCATCAAATAATCAAATCAATTAATGAACAATTAAGCCCATCAAAATAAAATCAAACTTGATTCAAAATGTTAATGCCAAAATCACTTAAAAGTCAAAATTAAATTAGGGAGGCAACTTCACAATTAACCTAATTATTTTGTTGGGCTAACTGTGTAGGACCATGAAGCTTAATCCTTTTGGGCTAGCCTAAGGCTAGGCTTAACCATAAAAGCCCAAACTTAAGCTTAAGCCCAACTCATCATGAGAAGCCCTAGCCCAAACCCTAATGCACATGAAATGAGCCCAAACCATTTGACCCTAAGACCAAACCAATGACCCCCACCAAGACACAAAAACTCAAGTAAAGATTAATTAGTTTAAATTACACATAAGACACACTAAAAGACAAGGCTTGCACACCTAAGCAAAACACCAACACTTGGCACCTTGGTCTAACAAACCCAAGTCCAACCCAAAGAAGGCTGAAACCAGACCAATTCTTGTCCTAGCCACTCCATCAAAAGTTCTCCCAATCACTACAAGGTCTTGCCATGCCACCTCCATAGCCATTGGGGAGCTACACCATGCTCAAGGCATCCAAAATGGAGAAAGCCGCTTTACCTCTGCCCTAGTCATTCTCATCCCTCTGCTCATTCTCTGAGAATCCACCAGAGATCCCCAAGCAAGCCAGAGCGCCAACCCATGATCTCCCATGGTCATTTAAGGAGCTAACCCGAGAGCTCCAAGTAACTCCCAAGCTCACTACACCCTCTCTTAAACTCCCTGCCTCTAACACCAAAGTTTCTCCCACAGACCCTAGCGACCACCTACAATCATTTCCGAGCCATCTCCCCCACCGCACAACCCTAATTTCTTCTCTAAAATCTAGAGCTTTTCACGGACTTAATACCAACTTCATTAAAACTCCAAGTTAACCCTCCCATAGCTTCGCAATGTCCTAAAACCTCACCCCCAATCAAAATCCACTCTTCCTGCACCCTCTAACCTAGCTCAACACCAACCCGAGCCACCCTTTGGTCTAGCACATATTTAGGCCCCACCACAAAGCAAATTGGAGCAAAGAGGAGGTGCGTACGTCCAAGGCGATCGTTTTCATCAACCCCAATCGAGGCCTCACCTCCTGGAACAATGTATGGGTTCAAAACTCCTAGGTTAGACCTCGGGCTGGTCCTTTGTGAAAAGGATGGACAATGCATGCCGACTTAACCGTATAGATAGGTTCGTCTCACTTAGATGAAGCTATAGGATCAAATCCTATACGATTTGGTTGTGTGTGGAGCGAGATCTTCGAGTTTGAGTCTGTACGATTCTCTGTTCTCTGTCCAGTGAGAATGATAAACAGATTTCGTCTGTTTTCGTGTATTTGAAACGGACGACGAAGATCAATCTGAATAGCGAAACCGCGAAGGGGAGCATACGCAATCGATGCCAGCAAGGCGACACATCTAGAAAGCGAGGCAAATCACGGAGCGTTTCAATAACTCCAAGGGTGACGCGGCGTTGATGCAGATAAATAAAAATTTTGAATTTTTTGAATTATTTAAATTCAGAAAAATCTAATAAACTTTAAAAATCCATGCCTCCCTAAATAAAAATCACAAAACTAGAATAAAAATACATCTAAACTCAGTAAACAGAAGAAAAATAATAATAATTAAAAAGAAAATAATTAACATAATTTTAATATTTAATTAATTAAATGACTCATAAAGCATTTTAGTTATAAAAAAATAAATATAAATAATAAAATATAAAAGTTTCAGGGATTATTCTCTCTGTTATTAGGAATATTCCCTAACTTTTCCAAAGTCAGGGGACCTCCCTAACACACAAAATGTCTAATTTCCTATCAAAATAATAATTATTTAGAAAAATAATAAAAAAAAATAAAATCAAAATAAAAAAAATATAAGTTAAAATGGAAATTAAAAAAAGAAAATTAGGGTTGTAACTCGTAAGCATTAAAATGACAATTTTCATTTTTGGAAATTTAAAAAATGAAATTAGAACATTAGAGGTAAATTTGTAAAATTATAATTTTTGCATTTTAGCCCAAATTATCTCCAAAATTAAACATAAAAATTAACTTAGAAAATCTTAGGACTACATCCTCATGAAAATAAATTAAGAAGGATTAATCTCATAATTATCACTTCAAATAGGAAATTACTTTAAAAGCTCAACTTTACACTTAACCTAGGAATAGCCTTAGACTAACCTTAAACTCAAACTTTAAACTTAGCCTAGGTCTAGCCCAACCTAGACTTAACCCTAAACTCAAATTTCAAACATAACCTAGGTTTAGGCCAACCTACGTCTAGCCCAGCTTAACTCAAATTTTGAACTTATCTTAGGTCTAACCTAGCTTAGACCTAACTTAATTAAACCCAAAACTCAACCTAAGTCTAACCCAATTTAGGCCAAAGACAACCTAATTCAAATCCTAAACTTAATATAAAACCTAACTCAAGTCTAACCCCACTTAGACTGGACTAACCAAGCCCTAAACTGAAACTTAACTCAGGTCTAACCCAGCTTAGACTTGAGCTAACTCAACTAAATCTAAAATCAAACTCAAGACTAAACTTACTTAAACTTGACTCATCCAAATTAAACTAAAACAAACCTCGATCAACCCGACCTAACCTGAGTTAACTCAAATCAAGTTAAAACAAACCTGGGTCAACTCGGCCTAACCAGAGTTAACCCAAATTAACTTATACCAAACATGAGTTAACCCAAATCAACTTCAACCAAACATGGGTCAACCAGACCTAACCTAGGTCAACCCAAATCAACTTAAACAAAGCTTGGTCAACCCGGCTTAACCAGAGGCAAACACAAATCAAACTTAAACAAACTTGGGTCAACCTAACCCAGTCTGGGCTAACCTAAGTTAACCTAGACCAAACTCAATATTGACAACGATAAACCAAGTTAGGAGTGTTCGACTTCTCCTAAGAGAACAAAAACACACTTGACTTAAAAACACCCGAGAGATTATATGGGTTGAAGTGCAAAGTTTGTGGTTGGGAAGAAACTTTAACGGAAGCACCCCATGGCTGCTAACGAAGTACTCTCTTGTTACTCGTGACTAATCAAACCACAAATCCAATGACCCCAAGAGGATGGAATCTTGGGATCTTGACCGGGTAATTTCAATATTAAAAATAAAATAAAAATAAAATCACAAAACTTAATCGGCTAAGAAGTCTTAAACAACCTAAAATTTTTAACGTCCTAAAATTCAAAAAAGACACTAAAACTTAAATGAAACATTAATGAATAAATATCACTGAACGCAACTTTAACTCTGCTACTCGGATCTACGAAGATCTCTTGGATGGCACAACTCATGTTTGTTGTAATCTTTCAGTCGGAGTAGGCCTGACAGCCTCTTTGAGCTAAGTAGATCAAGGAACCCGACAATCCCGGGACGATGAAAAATCATGAGCATCTTGACTGAGTTGTCCTAAATAAAATAAATAATAATTAACATATCAACTATTAAAATAAACGCAAAGCACTCTAACTTTGTTTTGAAGGTTTGATAAATACAAAATACAAAATGCTGCCTCAGATTTGTTTTACATGTTATTAGGATGTGCAAACTTTATTTTGTAGGGTTGCTATAAATAAATAAGCTACTATAGTGATCTAGGATCTTTCCTTTGAGTCTTCTTTTCTTTTTATAAAGTTAGGAATCATTTTGCTCAATTGACTATAAATATCTGAACTATTCAAAAGAAAACGAAACACAAAACAAAAGATGAACCTCAACTAAACCAACAACGATAGTTCGGATGATGTCAGTTGGCAAGTGACATAAGTCAGGGTTGGCACCCATACTGTCAATTTGTCTGTATTCATTCGATAGGTCTGCTCAAATTATAGGTCGATATTTACATTTCTATTTTTTGCCTGGATTACCGATAAGCTCACCTAAGGACTAAACCTTCTACCCCAACTTAAACAACTTCAACTTAATTTTTCAAAAATGAAATTCATAGTCAAAACCACATCACTGCATTCACAGCCATAGAAACATTATACATCTAAAATAACCTTGATTGATATCAAATAAAACTGAGTAGAAACTTCATTTCGATTTAGGATTATGAATGATAATGTGATCCGTAGATATATGCATAACATATTACTCATATTCCTTGCCTTCAGGCCCTAAATCATTACACAGAAAATGGTAGTTTGACCCGTGACAACCACTACCTTATAGAATGAGTTCTGTCTATTTNTAATGTTTGCTTTAATGAAAAAGGGTGCAGTTTTAACGAATTTTTGGTTAATTACCACTGCATTTACATACAGAGCACTGCTGATGCATGCCATTGGAGTTAAGCTTTTTGATTAATTCTATGGTACTTCTACTTTATAGTTGAACGAATTTTAAATTTATAGTTGAACGAATTTTAATAAAACTGAAGCTAGGGGCATATAAATGAATGCGATAATGAAGCCGAACCAAATCAATCGAGTATGTGTTAGATATGTAAATACTTCAAAATTGAGTGGCATGTATGTAAATGTTATTTTGGGTAATTGTCACAATGAAGATGGCCTTTAACTGTAAATGAATACATTCAGATGTCGTTATTTNTATAGACTTCTTTTCAGTTTGGATCTGAACTGTGGTAAATCAACTATAAATGTTCAGGATTGCCTACTGGCGCTTTAAACCTTGTAATTGTTGTTCCTCAAGTATGCTAAGTTTCTCCATTTAACTTGATTTTTAGAGCTGCTACTAACGTTGCATAAGTTTAGAACAACTTTTGCAACATGTTCTTAACCTCGGTCTCAATGAACATGTGCTTTTAAGCTGTTCTCTATCTCAAGCTTTGTGCTATCATAAATGGGTGGTTGACATGAGGCATAACCGTATGAGGAAGTCCTTGTCTGCTTTGTAAAACTGGTTGAGAAATTCCTCACATTGTATCTAATTTTGGGCTACCTTTTATATTTGATGTTTCCTACTGGAAAGTATATTATTCTTGCTTATCAACTTCACTTATAAAAATCCATTGTTTAGCAGGCTTTGTTGTCATTACCAGCCTTCTTCTTTTCCTCCCTGACAGCAAGTTGCATGACTTGTTTGTTATTCTTGGGGAGTGAAAAAAATAAGCGATTACAAATTTGATTAGGATTGTTTTTAATCTAGTTGACATTGAAAGAGAAGAGGAGGAAGGGAAATAGACTGAGTTTGAAACCACTTTAAAAGATAAGCATGTAGTTGACGTTTTCTTCCTTATTCTTATGTTTGTACTACAAGAACAAAAATAAATGGGTCATATTGCTTGGAATTCTTTTTTTATCTTCATTTTCTTTTGTCTTGAGTTGAGACCTGTGGTACATGCTTTCAAGCCTAATTGAACCAAAATTTTTCAGCGATTTTGCTGCTCTCAGGATAATGGAATTTAAATGAATGAACTTGTGAATAGTTTCTGATGGTTCTTTAATTGATTGCTGGAGTACAGTTTTTACTCTTGATTGCTCTTAAAAATTAGGCTGTATTATCTTCGCAGGGCAATAAAGAATATCTTATAGAGTTCTTAATGCAGGCTTCATACATGTGTACTAAAGTAGCATGAGCTCTGTGTGACTAATGGAATTTAAATGAATGACAAGTACTTAAGCAAGTTTGACTTCATTTGAGCACCATCATATTCTTTGATTAAAATTACGCTCTTTCTAATTCTCAAAATTGTGTTATTATTCTCAATCATTATTTTGCTTTATCATAGTAATAAAATGCCCACTAAGTTCAAAGAGCTTGGTCCACCGTCACTGTGGGAAAGAAAAATAAAATTAATATTTTGTGACCTTGGCATTAAGGAAATTGAATTGGGCAATAGACCGACCACCATTTTCAATAAAGAAGGGTGGCAGAATATTATTAAGAATTTCAAGGAATGTATGGCTACGACAAGCTTCCAATGAAAAACAAGTGGGAATTAACTGAAGAAGGACTGGAAATTTTGGAATAATTTGAAAAGAGGCTCAACATATTTGGGTTGCGACCCGGTGATAGATTCTTCCAACGACGCCCCCATAAAGTTCAAAGAACCAAAATTAACGAGGTTGTTCAAATTTTGGAAGAAAATTAGGACATTGTTGAGGACTTTGACCTATTCTTTTTTGCTGTGGAGCTGCTTCAAGATTCAGTTCATAGAGATTTCTTCAGAGCAATTTCGATAGATCGACGGGTGGCATATCTGCGTCATTTCTATGCTCGCAGGGAGAAATGACGGATTATGGCTTTTATTTAGTAGTTTGTTCAGAGACTTGTTTATTTCAGTACTATTTCGTTAAAAATTTACCATTAATATTGTAATTTCTCATTTCATACATGTTTATTCGAATGCTCTTAATCTTATCTAATGCTTATGCTTGAGACGTTACCCTTGTTGAATTTAATAAGTTTTGTCTCTTTTATAGTAACACTAACAATATGTTTTATCAGCATGGACTGGGAACAAAAAAGGTAGAGAAAGAGAAATGCAGCTATCCAATTGGTCGTTCAATATTACAATAATTACATTGATCGTTCTCCATGTTATACATCATCTTATGTTGGAGACAAATAGGTTGGAGAAATGCTTAATGGTCATCCAATCAGATTCAGAAACTTGTTCCAAATGACGCAGAAGGTGTTTACCGATCTACTAGTGAGCTGACTCGATTCCATGATCTCCATGGGTCATCCAGGACGACTGAACGAGAGGTCTTAGCGATTACTCTGTATATATTATCACAAAACGAGTCAGTACGCGGTGCGATGGAACGATTCCAAAACTCATCAGAGACGATAAGCAGATACTTCACCGTGGGTTTGAGTGCTCTTGTCAGCCTCTCGACAAAAATCATAAAACCAACAAATTTAACTTTCACACGAATACCTACGGAGATTCAACACGATACACGTTACATGTCATTCTTTAAGGTAGGGATAACATTTTCAAATTTATAAATTTATATATGAGCAAAAGACATAGTCTAACTGGAGGGTTCTGTTCAGGATTGTATCGGTGCAATAGATGGCACACACGTTGATGCACAAATTACACACGATGAGAAAGTTGCATTTATCGGGCGTTGTGGAGCTTTCACCCAAAATGTCATGGCAGTGTGCGATTTCAATACGTGCTTTACTTTTGTCAATGTCGGTTGGGAGGGTAGTGCACACGACAGCAAAATTTTCAATAGTGCTACTCGGAATCTTCATTACAACTTCCCCCACCCTCCGCACGGTACATTGCTTACAATAATCCTTTGATTATTTTTTCAATATGTGGAACTGAAAATGAAATACATTGCAGGAAAGTATTATTTGGTCGACGTCAGTTATCCTTTGCAGCGAGGGTATCTGAAACTTTATCCTAACACCAAATATCATATACCTTATTTCGAACGAGTCAGCAATGTTACGCTAGGCCGAAAGGAAGTGTTTAACAAAAGACATCCTCCTTGCGAGGTGTAATTGAGAGGACGTTTGACGTTTGGAAGAAGAAATTTGTGATACTACGCGATATGTCATCTTATCCGTTTCCAAAACAAGTACAAATTGTGATAGCAACGATAGCGCCACACAATTATATCAGGCGGCATCTATCTCGAATTGATGTTGACTTCCATGGTGTCGAAGAAAATCAACAAGAAGTGCCTGCAGAAGCATTTGAAACCATCTCGAGCAATTTTTGTCACGAGATGACATCGATCATTTCACTATTTGTACAAAGGAAAGGGAAGGTGCAAATGAAATGGTTATTATTCGAGAACATATTACCAACGCATTAGTTGGAGGGTGATTATTTATATAATAAGTTACTTTCTTTGCATTGATAACAAGTGGGATGTTGGCACATGGATATACTTTCTTTGCATTGATACTGAAAGCAATCTCTTCATTATGAAGTTATACATCTATATCTTTATGTTTATCAAATAATTTTGTTTTGCAATCTTTCTGTTTATTAATCCTTCGTTCTTAGCAATTTGGAGGATGTGCTCCCCACTTAGCTCATAAAACTTTAAGAAGTAAGAATTTGGTAATAACTTGAATGAATTCAGTTGTAAGGATGATTTAAAATCTGATTAGAAAGATGATTTTTATGTTGAAATTGGAGGGGTTAGAAGAAAATTGAATTTTGAATCTCCTAAATTTGTGATGAAGCAGAATCATTTATATTCTACATTTTTTTATGTTGTTTTGGGCTGCTACTATTGGGTTGAGCAGTCATAAGATGAACCATACCAGTAAATTGAAAATTGTGGGTTTTATCTTGTACTTTGATAGTTGAGTCAGATTGTGAGAAATGATTGAGGATAGGTGCTAGTTTAGTAAATGTTTAGCTATTTTAAACATCATCATAAATCATTCTATTGTAGTCTGCTCTTCAAAATTATCATTTTAATATATAAAATTAATGTTAAGATGAGAAAGTTCTGGAAATAATTTCAGTTTTAATTAAACCAAACATTTGCNTATGGAATTTAAATGAATGACAAGTACTTAAGCAAGTTTGACTTCATTTGAGCACCATCATATTCTTTGATTTAAATTACGCTCTGTCTAATTCTCAAAATTGTGTTATTATTCTCTATCATTGTTTTGCTTTATCATAGTAATAAAATGCCCACTAAGTTCAAAGAGCTTGGTACACCGGCACTGTGGGAAAGAAAAATAAAATTAATATTTTGCGACCTTGGCCTTAAGGAAATTGAATTGGGCAATAGACCGACCACTTTTTTCAATAAAGAAGGGTGGCAGAATATTATTAAGAATTTCAAGGAATGTATGAGTAAGGACTACGACAAGCTTCCAATGAAAAACAATTGGGAATCAACTGAAGAAGAGCAAGAAATTTTGGAATGATTTGAAAAGAGGCTCAACAGATTTGGGTTGCGACCCAGTGATAGATTCTTCCAACGACGCCCCCCATAAAGTTCAAAGAGCCTCAATTAACGAGGTTGTTCAATTTTTGGAAGAAAATTAGGACATTGTTGAGGACTTCGACCTATTTTTTTTTACTGTGGAGCTGCTTCAAGATTCAGTCTATAGAGATTTCTTCAGAGCGATTTCGATAGATCGACGGGTGGCATATCTGCATCATTTCTATGCTCGCAGGGAGAAATGAGGGATTATGGCTTTTATTTAGTAGTTTGTTCAGAGACTTATTTATTTCAGCACTATTTTGTTGAAAATTTACCATTAATATTGTAATTTCTCATTTCATGCATGTTTATTCGAATGCTCTTAATCTTATCTAATGCTTATGCTTGAGACGTTACTCTTGTTGAATTTAATAAGTTCTGTCTCTTTTATAGTAACACTAACAATATGTTTTATTAGCATGGACTGGGAACAAAAAAGGCAGAGAAAGAGAAATGCAGCTATCCAATTGGTCGTTTAATATTACAACAATTACATTGATCGCTCTTCATATTATACATCATCTTATGTTAGAGACAAATGGGTTGAAGAAATGCTTACTGGTCATCCAATCAGATTCAGAAACTTGTTCCAAATGATGCAGAAGGTGTTTACCGATCTACTAGTGAGCTGACTCAATTCCATGATCTCCATGGGTCATCCAGGACGACTGAACGAGAGGTCTTAGCGATTACTCTGTACATATTATCACAAAACGAGTCAGTACAAGGTGCGATGGAACGATTACAACACTCATCAGAGACGATAAGCAGATACTTCACCATGGGTTTGAGTGCTCTTGTCAGCCTCTCGACAAAAATCATAAAACCAACAAATTCAACTTACGCACAAATACCTACAGAGATTCAACGCGATACACGACATGTCATTCTTTAAGGTAGAGATAACATTTTCAAATTTATAAATTTATATATGAGCAAAGGACATAGCCTAACTGGAGGGTTCTGTTCAGGATTGTATCAGTGCAATAGATGGCACACACGTTGATGCACAAATTACACATGATGAGAAAGTTGCATTTATGGCAGTGTGCGATTTCAATACGTGCTTTACTTTTGTCAATGTCGGTTGAAAAGTTAGTGCGCACGACAGCAAAATTTTCAATAGTGCTACTCGGAATCTTCATTACAACTTCCCCCACCCTCCGCACGGTACATTGCTTACAATAATCCTTTGATTATTTTTTCAATATGTGGAACTGAAAATGAAATACATTGCAGGAAAGTATTATTTGGTCGACGTCAGTTATCCTTTGCAACGAGAGTATCTGAAACTTTATCCTAACACCAGATATCATATACCTTATTTCGAATGAGCCAGCAATGTTACGCTAGGCCGAAAGGAAGTGTTTAACAAAAGACATTCCTCCTTGCAAGGTGTAATTGAGAGGACGTTTAGCGTTTGGAAGAAGAAATTGGTGATACTACGCGATATGTCACCTTATCCGTTTCCAAAACAAGTACAAATTGTGATAGCAACAATGGCGCTACACAATTATATCAGGCGGCATCCATCTCGAATTGATGTTGACTTCCACAGTGTCGAAGAAAATCAACAAGAAGTTCCTGCAGAAGCATTTGAAACCATCTCGGGCAATCTTTGTCACGAGATGACATCGATCATTCCACTATTTGTACAAAGGAAAGAGAAGGTGCAAATGAAATGGTTATTATTCGAGAACATATCACCAACGCATTAGTTGGAGGGTGATTATTTATATAACAAGTTACTTTCTTTGCATTGATAACAAGTGGGATGTTGGCACATGGATATACTTTCTTTGCATTGATACTGAAAGCAATCTCTTCTTTATGAAGTTATATATCTATATCTTTATGTTTATCAAATAATTTTGTTTTGCAATCTTTCTGTTTATTAATCCTTAGTTCTTAGCAATTTGGAGGAAGTGCTCCCCACTTAGCTCATAAAACTTTAAGAAGTAAGAATTTGGTAATGACTTGAATGAATTCAGTTATAAGGATGATTTAAAATCTGATTAGAAAGATGATTTTTATGTTGAAATTGGAGGGGTTAGAAGAAAAATGAATTTTTGAATCTCCTAAATTTGTGATGAAGCAGAATCATTTATATTCTACCTTTTTGATGTTGTTTTGGGCTGCTACTACTGGGTTGAGCAGTCATAAGATGAACCATACCAGTAAATTGAAATTTGTGGGTTTTATCTTGTACTTTGATAGTTGGGTCAGATTGTGAGAAATGATTGAAGATAGGTGCTAGTTTAATAAATGTTTAGCTATTTTAAACATCATCATAAATCATTCTATTGTAGTATGCTCTTCAAAATTATCATTTTAATATATATAATTAATGTTAAGATGAGAAAGTTCTGAAAATAATTTCAGTTTTAATTAAACCAAACATTTGCATTTAATTTTTTTGTTCATGCACTATAGCAGCATTAGGGGAAAGTAGAAAGGCAAGCATCAATTGTTATCTCAAAAGCCCCATCCCATGAGCTACAGAAAGACTGAAACATAGAACAGTCTGGGGGAAATGGAAGAAAAAGATTATATGGCATTTTGAATGAAAGTGTATTTATAGTGCAATATTTGTAACTAACCACTTGTTAATTAATGTTTGCTTTAATGAAAAAGGGTGCAGTTTTAACGAATTTTTGGTTAATTACCACTGCATTTACATACATACCACTGCTGATGCATGCCACTGGAGTTGAGCTTTTTGATTAATTCTATGGTACTTCTACTTTATAGATGAACGAATATTAAATTTATAGTTGAACGAATTTTAAAAAAACTGAAGCTAGGGGCATATAAATGAATGCGATAAGGAAGCCGAACCAAATCAATCGAGTATGTGTTAGATATGTAAATACTTCAAAATTGAGTGGCATGTATGTAAATGTTATTTTGGGTAATTGTCACAATGAAGATGGCCTTTAACTGTAAATGAATACATTCAGATGTCGTTATCTCATTCTATTTATTTTGCTCATTCTATTTATTTTCATGCTCTGTTAGAATATTGCATTAAATTTTGATATCCGGATATATACGCAATGTATTTTGAGCATTTATGGATATATACATTGTATAACAACAATAAGAAAAGCTTTTTTGTTTGGGATGAACTTTAACAAGCTGGGCTCAAAATTTTGTGTTAAAAGCTGGTCATATTTTGCTTTGGATGTTGTGAAGGTTTCTATCTTTAGGTATCCTTAAGATGAGGTCCATCACTTTGATAAATTGCACTGAGATCAAAAAAATGGTGTAAGAAAAAACTAACCATCTGCACTGTTATTTCCTTTTTTGTTGCATTCAGGAGAATATGAGCTCACGAATTTCCAGGACACCCCGACGAACATTGTTACTGTGGCCTCCAACCCTCATTGTTGACGTCACGTCAGTCTCACAACTACGGAAAGAAGTTTTATACCTGCCCACGGAGCATCATTGAACAGTGCAGATTCCTCAGTTGGGCAGGCGGTTCGATTGATTCCACAAATGATATTGATCGAGAATGGAGAACATCACTTGAGCAAAATCTGGCACGGGAGCTACACCATGTAAAAGTTAAAAATAATATAATTATCTTACTAATTGTCATTTTAGTAGTTTTAGAGTTTTTTTTTGCTCTTCTTATGCTATCGGTTACTTGAGATGTGTTTATGTAATTATGAACTGCTAACATTGAAGTTTGGACATAACAGTAGTCATGTACACTCATGAAATCTTTGTTATGTAAACGATGAATTTTTTCAATGTTATATAGCAGAAATGGGTACTACAATTCGTACTCTTCTTCTTTAGCAACATTTATGTTTACAATATCAATAACCTAAATGAAAATNACTAACTATCTGCACTGTTATTTCCTTTTTTGTTGCATTCAGGAGAATATGAGCTCACGAATTTCCAGGACATCCCAACGAACACTGTTACCGTGGCCTCCAACCCTCACTGTTGACGTCACGTCAGTCTCACAACTACGGAAAGAAGTTTTATACCTGCCCACGGAGCATCGCTAAACAGTGCAGCTTCCTCAGTTGGGCAGGCGGTTCGATTGATTCCACAAATGATGTTGATCAAGAATGGAGAACATCACTTGAACAAAATCTGACACGGGAACTACACCATGTAAAAGTTAAAAATAATATAATTATCTTACTAATTGTCATTTTAGTAGTTTTAGAGTTTTTTTTTTGCTCTTCTTATGTTATCGGTTACTTGAGATGTGTTTCTGTAATTATGAACTGTTAACATTGAAGTTTGGACATAACAGTAGTCATGTAGCCTCATGAAATCTTTTGTTATGTAAACCATGAATTTTTTCAATGTTATATAGCAGAAATGGGTACTACAATTCGCACTCTTCTTCTTTAGCAACATTTATGTTTACAATATCAATAACCTAAATGAAAAATTAATGTATTTTTGTTTGCGCATCAAAATTTGAGCACTGAAAACTTTTAACATTCATATGTTATAAAAGTTATGAATGAAAGTGTATTTCAACTTGGGAAAAAAAAATTTGCACACATCCCTTTATTTGGCTTTCTTTAAGTTTCCATCGATATTTAATTAGAAATAATTAAATTGATTAGTTCATTAACAATATGTTAGATCCTAAATGAAAATATATTTTTAATACAATCGTGTCACCAAATATAAGAGCATTCTTATAACAAGTCTTTTATTTCATAAGCTCAACTATCGAACAAGTTAACGATTTAAAATATTTTAATCAATCTCATAAATTTATTAAATGACAATTACTAACTAATTACCTAACAATTAAATCTATTACATAATTAACACTTTGAAGTTTCACTAATTTATAACATAATAAATTTTGTTGCTGGAGTTTCAAAATTTTCACAGTTACAGTCCTCTTTTAAACAGTTTTATCAAACAAGGGTAGAATGATCATTTTTCCAGAAACAGCTGCTCTGCAATTGTTTTCACACAGCTGCACTAAACAGACAACCAAAACGAACTTCCCCGCAGCCTCTTCACCGCAGAAGTTCCCTGGAGCAGCGCAGCTACAGCTGAAAAGTTGAGAAGCTGCAGCTGTGCCAAACAGAGTCTTAGTGTGATTTTTTATAAAAAAACACTAAGGCAGGCCTTGATATCAGAGTTAACCAATCAATAATAGGTAAAGCAAATATTAAATTTGAAATCAAATAGGGTTACAACCAAATAACTCAAATAGGAAAAAACGACAAAAATTGCACAAACACAACTAGGGTTGTCTCCTAAAGAGACGATGGCTAGAAGACATTAGGTGGACTAGAAGTGATGGTAGGTGGTTGGAATGGGTAGAATGGGGTATTGGAGGGTGGCAATTGCAGCAAGTAGGGGTTTTTGTGTTGTGGGTGAGGAGCGACAACAAGTAGAGGCGGTTGGAAAGGCTGCGGGCTGCAAGAAACAACAAAAGGGAGGGTGGCAGTAGGTAAAAACGGCTAGGACAACAAGGCAACAGCAACAAGAGATGGTAAGAGGCGGCTTGGAAGGTTGTAAGTCATTCAATCCAATGGCGTAGGTGCTTCAAATTTTCCCACCACAACCACACACTCTTCTTTAACTTAGTGTTGACTAGCTTTACCATTCTGTTAGTACTCAAAAACATGTTCCACTGCTTGGAACCACTCGATAAACTCATCTGAATTCATGTGGCCGTCAAAATATGAAGTCACCCTGCACTCCAAAATTCTTGCTTCTCCTCTGATATTCATGTTAAATCTCCGGATTATTAGATATTCATCACTAAAAACTGCTTTGTTTAAGGGATTCACTTCATCCTTTCGATCTGATGAATCACCGTTATGGTTGCAAGTGACCATTTCAGATTACCTCTTCTCAAAAGCGGCAAGCCTTTATTGCAGTTAGAGGATATCCCTAGAAAGTTCCTAGACATCTCGTTATGGATTTCTCAAAAGTAATATCATGTCATTCCCTCCATATCAAGTATCCGGTGATTGTCACAACGGTGGTGTGGCTAGGGTTTTGACTTAGAGGGGTGGAAGGGTATGTAAGGGTGGTTTAAGTGAACAAGGAAGAGAAAAAAAAATATTATGGGACGGGAGCTGACGTTGCAACCCTATGATAGAATTAGAATTAAGCTAGCTTTGATATCGAATAACACTGGAGTTAATAAACGATAATAGGGAAAGCAAACATTATTACTTCAATCAAATAAGAAATTATAACCAGATAACTAAAATATGAAATAACAACAAAGTCGACACAAAAACTCAACTAGGGATGTATCCCAAAGGAGTGATGGTCGTTTATGCAGGTTCGAGAGTGTTAGGTGAACTGGAAGTGGTGGTAGGTGATTGGTAAGAGTAGGATGTGGTGTTGGGGGGTGGCAATTGCAGCAAGGAGGGGTTTTGTATGGTGGGTGAGAGGTAGTAGCAAGTAAGGGCGGCTAGAAGGCTGCAGGCTGCCGAAAACAGCAAGGGGGAGGGCGGTAGCAGGTAAAGATGGCAAGGACAGCAACACAACAACAACAACAATATATGGTAAGGGATGACTGGTAATATTGACAGCTGAAAGAAGCAACAAAACAGGGATTGGAACAGTGATGGCAGCAAACACAAAGGGTTGGAATAGTAACGGCTACAAAGATGGAGGGTTGGAATAGGGATGGCTGCAGAGAAGAGAGAGGGGAAGGCAATGGCGGTGGTTGTAGCTGCAGAAAAACAATCGAGAATGGCTATTCAAGGCGGCTGCAGCAATGACGGTTGCCGAGGAGCAACGTGGGAATGATGCAGAGTAGAGGAAGGATAATCACCACATCGAGAACGAGATACAAACAGAGCACCACTTGACCCTTGAATACAGCCCTAGAAGGAAAAACATGAGATTGCAGAGGCTGTCTCGAACAAAACTCACGACAAAGTTGACCTAAAGCATGAGAAAAACAACCTATAAAAACCTAGGGTAACTTGAGACTGAGCCTCACTCCAGTTGGGAGGCAATCCCATGCAAAGGAAAGATCGACCGACCCTTAGGGCTTCCCTTCTGAACCGGTCAAAGTCTTGATGTTGTTCTCGCGTCCGGTCCAAGGCCTACGATTCCTACATCTGGTTCGCATCTGTCCCCAATAATGGACGCCCGGCATCAGACCTCAAGGCATGCCTCACATTGAAAAATTATAAACAAGGTTCTCATGTATATTTTAATAGCTAGCAACCTGATAATTCTAATAAAGTAAAATTTAGAGCATAGGGTTTTCTGCAAAAGGCTTGCACTAAAATTTCATTCATTGTGAATTAACGTCAAAGCAAAATAATCAATATTTTATAACGAAGCCATGTCACTCTAGCAAAACANTTGTAATGAATTGTTAGATACTCGCTCTACATCACTCGTTTTATCGTGGCCAGATAGCGATTTTATTTTTTTTTCTTTCCCGATGGCGTAGGTGCTTCAAATTTTCCCACCACAACAACACACTCTTCTTTAACTTAGTGTTGACTGGCTTTACCATTCTGTTAGTACTCAAAAACATGTTTCACTGCCTGGAACCACTCAATAAACTCATCTGAATTCATGTGGCCGTCAAAATATGAAGTCACCCTGCACTCCAAAATTTTTGCTTCTCCTCTGATATTCCATGTCAAATCTCCGGATTATTAGATATTCATCACTAAAAACTGCTTTGTTTAAAGGATTCACTTCATCCTTTCGATCTGATGAATCACCGTTGTGGTTGCAAGTGACCATTTCGGATTACCTCTTCTCAAAAGCGGCAAGGCTCTATTGCAGTTAGAGGATTTCCCTAGAAAGTTCCTAGACATCTCTTTATGGATTTCTCAAAAGTGATATCATGTCATTCCCTCCATATCAAGTATCTGGTGATTGTCACAACGGTGGTGTGGCTAGAGTTTTGACTTAGAGGGGTGGAAGGGTATGTAAGGGTGGTTTAAGTGAACAAGGAAGAGAAAAAAAAATATTATGGGACGGGAGCTGACGTTGCAACCTTATGATAGAATTAGAATTAGGCTACCTTGATATCGAATAACACTGAATAAACGATAATAGGGAAAGCAAACATTATTGCTTCAATCAAATAAGAAATTATAACCAGATAACTAAAATATGAAATAATAACAAAGACGACACAAAAACTCAACTAGGGATATATCCCAAAGGAGTGATGGTCGTTTATGCAGGTTCGAGAGTGTTAGGTGAACTGGAAGTGGTGGTAGGTGATTGGTAAGAGTAGGATGTGGTGTTGGGGGGTAGCAATTGCAGCAAGGAGGGGTATAGTGGGTGAAAGGAAGTAGCAAGTAAGGGTGGCTAGAAGGCTGCAGGCTGCCGAAAACAGCAAGGGGGAGGGCGGTAGCAGCTAAAATGGCAAGGACAGCAACACAACAGCAACAAGATATGGTAAGGAATGACCGGTAATGNTGGTAAGAGTAGGATGTGGTGTTGGGGGGTGGCAATTGCAGCAAGGAGGGGTTTTGTATGGTGGGTGAGAGGTAGTAGCAAGTAAGGGCGGCTAGAAGGCTGCAGGCTGCCGAAAACAGCAAGGGGGAGGGCGGTAGCAGGTAAAGATGGCAAGGACAGCAACACAACAACAACAACAATATATGGTAAGGGATGACTGGTAATATTGACAGCTGAAAGAAGCAACAAAACAGGGATTGGAACAGTGATGGCAGCAAACACAAAGGGTTGGAATAGTAACGGCTACAAAGATGGAGGGTTGGAATAGGGATGGCTGCAGAGAAGAGAGAGGGGAAGGCAATGGCGGTGGTTGTAGCTGCAGAAAAACAATCGAGAATGGCTATTCAAGGCGGCTGCAGCAATGACGGTTGCCGAGGAGCAACGTGGGAATGATGCAGAGTAGAGGAAGGATAATCACCACATCGAGAACGNAGCAAACACAAAGGGTTGGAATAGTAACGGCTACAAAGATGGAGGGTTGGAATAGGGATGGCTGCAGAGAAGTGAGAGGGGAAGGCAATGGCGGTGGTTGTAGCTGCAGAAAATCAATCGAGAATGGCTATTCAAGGCGGCTGCAGCAATGACGGTTGCCGAGGAGCAGCGTGGGAATGATGCAGAGTAGAGGAAGGATAATCACCACATCGGGAACGAGATACAAACAGAGCACCACTTGACCCTTGAATACAGCCCTACAAGGAAAAACATGTGATTGCAGAGGCTGTCTCAAACAAAACTCACGACAAAGTAAGCATCACAAAAACAACCTATAAAAACCTAGGGTAACTTGAGACTGAGCCCCACTCCAGTTAGGAGGCAATCCCATGCAAAGGAAAGATCGACCGACCCTTAGGGCTTCCCTTCTGAACAGGTCAAAGTCTTGATGTTGTTCTTGCGTCCGGTCCAAGGCCTACAATTCCTACATCTGGTTCGCATTTGTCCCCAATAGTGGACGCCCTGCATCAGACCTCAAGGCATGCCTCACATTGAAAATTTATAAACAAGGTTCTCATGTATATTTGAATAGCTAGCAACCTGATAATTCTAATAAAGTAAAATTTAGAGCATAGGGTTTTCTGCAAAAGGCTTGCATTAAAATTTCATTCATTGTGAATTAACGTCAAAGCAAAATAACGAAGCCATGTCACTCAAGCAAAATCATAATCAACCTTTATGCATTTGTTCATACAAAACAAAATTCAAACAAAGAAACAACATTTTAGTTTGTTCTGATATAAGTATTTGAATTAATTGGAAGTCAAATTTGAAATCAAGTCCGAGCATTTGGTTGGTAGAAAGTGAATAAATGTGACTTCCTACACGTAAAATTCATCTTCTTAAAGGTGATTAGTGTAGTGAGTTCCATTATTTAAGCTTGAAAATCACCTCAGTTTCGCTAGTATAGAATAGTAACGGCATATTATACAGTTGATAAGAGAAGGGTCCAAACTTCACTTTTGCACATAATTATAATAAAAATTTGAATTTGCAGTAATTGAGTACATGCAAAATTTAAAAAAAATTCTTTGAAATTCAATGCAATAAAACGTGATTCTGGAATATAATTCCAATTAAATCCAAGAGATTATCTATACTCAAGATTAATGTGATGAAAAGAAGCCTCCAAGAAGAAAAACTTCATTTTTTTTCGAAATTAGTANATCTATACTCAAGATTAATGTGATGAAAAGAAGCCTCCAAGAAGAAAAACTTCATTTTTTTTCGAAATTAGTCTCAGGGCTCAAACCTTGAAGGTTTCCCACCAAGAAGGAATATCACGATCTACAGTTACATTTGAGCCTCCTCCATTAGCAGCGCTTACAAACTTCTGCAGCGCCACTGACTTGAACTGAACTTGAGTTCCATCCTATAATATTTTGGAAGATTTATATACATAGCACTCAATTCTTATATACTAACACTTAAACTTCAATTTATACACACATACCACCTAACCTATGCATGAAATATTGTATTTCACTTTTTAAAAGTCAAAATGATGTAAAAACAAAGTTTAGATCTTAGATATGTAAATACATAGGGATTGAGTGGTATGTATTTTGAAACAAACGCAACAAAACAAGAATATAGTGAAAAAGGAAGAAAGTGGTTAGCCAACTACATCCCCAAGGAAAAACAAATTGGCCAAAAAGCAGAACTCACCAGCATATCACTATTGGGAATTCCATCAAAAAGGGAAGGTTTGATCCACCTCTCCACCACCAGCCACCCTCCTAAGTTCACCCCTCTTACCTTTCTGAAACCGCCCACTGAGACAAAACATCAAACACAGAACATTCACAAAAACTAAAACCTAGAAACATCGAATCACCCGAGAGAGAGAGAATCTTTGATGCATGTACACGGAACAAGAAGACGACAGCTAAAACAAATCAATAGGCGAAGTTGGTCTCACCTAAGGACTGAGAGAAAGCGCAGGTCAGCCAGTAAAGGAACATAAAAGCCAATGCCCGTCGTCTACAGAAAGAACCCATCCCCACTCAGAAAACAACAAACTCCGCATCAATGGAAACTATAATAGCCTTCTCTCTTTCCTTTTCTCCTTTATGTATTATGGAACAAGGTATGAGAATCTGAAACTTTTTGTACCTTGCTTATCACCAAGTTTATCCCAAATGTATCTCTCCAAGCTTGACATCATAAGCATTATAAATGGCTTCCATTCGTGAACAAATAATTTCATTAGGAAAAACCCTAAGATATTTCCTTCCTTGGTAAATCCAGAGAAGGTTGTTTCCTCTCGATCTTTCGACCATAGCTTGTGGACTGATGGAAGCGAGTTCGGCTTTCCTTATCTGGAGGCTGACACGAGTTGTGGAGACGCAATTGACGCACTGAATTCAAAGAATTCCATTGCGTTATATTGTTAATGGGATTATTCCATTCGGTTACTTCATTTGGGTCTTAAGTATTATTAGAATATTTTTATGCATGTTATTTCATTAATATAGTAGAAATTAAAATAACACGGGAAAATTTTTTAATAACATTGGCACAAATCATATTTCGAATAATCGGGGAATATTCTAATAACACCATAAAATAATCGAATAATATCATATAATACTCGAACAACACATAATTTTTACAAGTAACGCAAATGGAATATTTCCGTAAAACAGCCAAATATTGCAATTCAAACGTAATTCTACGTTCGGAGTCCTGATGTAATATTTTTCCGCATTTCACTTGATGATGATTTGTTATTGCAGATTAGGACACAGATCACAATAAACTTCAAAATTTTCAGATAAATCGTGCATGGGATTTTTTTTGAACTATCTTATCTACTCATTTATCTGTATCACTATCAAATTATTAAGAATTCGATAAAAAATAATAATATTTGAGTGAGAATTTAAAAAATAGATTAAAGAGGGTAGTCAATTTGTAAATATGAATTTTTGGGTGGTCTATATGTAATTGTCCCTAGTAAATCTTAATGAAAAGAATTTCATTCACCCATTTTTTCTCTATTTTAAATCTGGGACATTTATAAATTATAATATAATATAAAGTTTATATATTTATATGTATAAGTATTTAAATCTAAATGTTCGTATTTTATATCTGATGTTATGCTAGGAGGAGTTTGGTAAGCTGTTTTAAGATGAATTTATGTGCGATTTAACATAAATCCACCAAACAGGATTTCAGCTCCTCCAAATCTTTCTGTCAGCCTAAATGCAAAAATGGCTCTCGGAGTTATTGACTCCGACAAGGAGATGAATTTAAGGGATCACGTGCTAAAGTATTAATTACTTAAATAAAATGGCAAACATTCATACGAATTTATATCAACTTAGATAAAATAATACCAATCATAATTTTGTATTTAACATTACTGAATTTAAAAAATTTGAATGTATCTAATTTAGTAAATCCTACTTAACTTAAATCCCAAGCGCAACCAAATAACCCCTAATATATATACATTTATTAAAGGAATGACGGGAGGCTACTAGACGAGCCTCGGTCATCCCTAGATGTGTTAAGTATTCGAGTATCATACCGTACACATTGAGGGAATTGAACACGTGACCTGAGGGGACTTACGACCTTCAGAGAGGTCGTTCTACCAACAGGCCACGGAACGCAGGCACACGCATTCACGCACACCTAATGATCAAGGGCTATNTTTTGTATATATATATATATAAATATATATATATATATATGGTCAAGAGCTATTATACGAGCCTTCAATCACCTCTAATGTGTCTAACAATGAGTATCATCTCTTTAAAACCAACTATATCAGAAAGGATTCAAACTCCAAACCTGAGGGATCTTATACCGTAGATGTCAACCAACAGTCTGAAATACGAAGAACAGATATAGATATAACAAAGAACATATATATATATGTATATATATATATATATATGTATATATATATATATATGTATATCTATATATATGTATATGTATATCTATATATATATATATATATATATAT
>JXCR01148562.1:127166-153618 GCA_002079205.1 Phalaenopsis hybrid cultivar | reverse complement strand
TTTTTTTTCTAAGCCTTCGGTTAGTGATAATAAGATCTTGATCAAATTTTATATTATCATACGTTTTAAATTAGTTTAATATATTTTAAAATGAATATAATATATAGTCACTTTAATCAACAAAATATATTACTATATTTTTGTTTCTTTTTAATGGAAAAAGTATGACCATGCAAAGTACATGGGTGTGCTTGTAATGTACACCACTATGTATTTCACAGTGTACTCCATCGTGATTGGTTGCCCGACGATATTACTTCATCGTGATCGTACTTCTTCTTCTAGTGGTCCATAAAAAACTTTGATATACACGAACGAGTTCGCTTGGAGTAAGGCTCGCGAAATTATTGGTACTTGTAGTAGCTAGGGCAGCAAATGAGTAAAGCTTGAGCAAGCTCGGGCACGACTCTTGTTCAGCTCGTTCGAAAATACTCATATTTGAGATTGGCTTGTGAGCAAGTTGTTTTTGCTTGGCTAGAGTTATGGCCCATGTTCGACTCGAAATTGGCTCGTTAAAATTAAAAAACTTTTTAAAATTTAAGATTTTTGAAGTAAAACAAAAAAACTTATATAGATTGAATAAAAATAAATTTATTGCTTTAATGATTTTTTATAACCCCCAACACATTTATACAACACTTATATTTTCAATTTTCAATAACCCACAACACAATTATACAACACTTACATTTTCAAATTAGATAAAAATGTCTTCATATTCATAGACTTGAGTTTAAACCTGGTAGTACAATTCAATAGTTATATTGTGCAAGCATTGTCCAAACTAAAATGAAAGCATTCAACATTTCAACAAGTTTTTCTTAAGCCATACTTTCACATAGAACTTCTTAGATGAATCAAAACTCAAAAGCATTAAACCTAAAATGAAAATCATAAATTGAAAATGCTAATTATTTGCATAGACCATGTTTCTTGACTTACTGTAAATAAAACCATTGACAAACTAGAGATGAAAGATCTGTACTAATGTGACATCGATATAGTTATTCCTCATTCTTTCTCTATGAGTTCCCACATTATTATTTACAACTAAGGACAAGTTTTTCTTGGACTATGCCTAGGTCATAAGAAATATTGAAAACCTTATAACAATTAAGGGGATGACCATAAAATATTTCCCGGGAATCCTCTCATCCTCCATCTAGGTTGCACTCTCCTACTAGTTATATGTCCATCCCACTTTGTGAATCTATGTTAACCTACTTATTCTCCTATTCAATGGATAGAAGTCCTAGATCACAAGAGATTTTAATTTTTTAATTAGTCAAATTAAAAGCAAACTACGATCGAAAGATTAACACATCAATATATGAAAGTTATGGCACAAAAAAACACTATAAAATACATAAGCAGAAAACATCCAAAAAATCTCATTCCTTTACACACAATCGCATGCCAAATGTAACACTAATTTGCATAGAATCCAATTCAAGGGAGAGAAAAGCTTAAGGCATGCACATTTTAGATGAAAAATTATAAATTTCATTGCAAAAATCACAATAAATAAAGTTAGAATGATATCACTAATGTTCATCATCAAATTACATGGAGTTACAACACAATTTCAGAATTTCTACCTATTTTGAGCACAATAATTACACTCATCACTTATTCTCTATTGGGAGAACTATCACATACTCTCTCACTCTTCCAAGGATTCCTCTGATTAAGCATGATTGAAGGCTGCAATAATTCTCCGGTTACTTCTTCTATTTTGTATATTTTTCAACTTAGTGTCGCTCTCTGGGTCGAGCATTGAAGTTTTTTTTAGAAAAGCCCTATTTACTTTGTCTTTACTTCTTTTGTAGTAATGGAATGTCACACAATCCCACCACATCAACTAAAGCCATAATAACTCTCATAGTTGGTTCAGGGGCACCAAAATTCTTTCATGAAGCACATGATTCTTGCTCTCTGCGTTTCTGAAGCAATTTTCTTCTATAAGTAGCTCCTTGATGTCATTAGAAATGATGCTTTTATTCTGGTGTGGTGCCTTGTTGCCACTANGATATACATATACATATACATATATATACATATACATATACATATATATACATATACATATACATATATATATATATATATATATTACTGTAAAATATCTGCCAAATCTAAAAAAATCTCTACACCATGCTTTCTGAGGCATTTCTTCATTTTTTTTCTAAGCCTTCGGTTAGTGATAATAAGATCTTGATCAAATTTTATATTATCATACGTTTTAAATTAGTTTAATATATTTTAAAATGAATATAATATATAGTCACTTTAATCAACAAAATATTTTACTATATTTTTGTTTCTTTTTAATGGAAAAAGTATGACCATGCAAAGTACACCGGTGTGCTTGTAATGTACACCCGACAATTATTTGCTGATAATATTTTCTTCTTCTAGTGGTCCATAAAAAACTTTGATATACACGAATGGTTCGCTTGGAATAAGGCTCTCTAAATTATTGGTACTTGTAGTAGCTAGGGTAGCAAATGAGTCCAGCTTGAGCAAGCTCGTGCACGACTCTTGTTCAGCTCGTTCGAAAATACTCATATTTGAGATTGGCTTGTGAGCAAGTTGTTTTTGCTTGGCTAGAGTTATGGCCCATATTCGACTCGAAATTGGCTCGTTAAAATTAAAAAAACTTTTTGAAATTTAAGAATTTTGAAGTAAAACAAAAAACTTATATAGATTGAATAAGAATAAAGTTATTGCTTTAATGATTTTTTATAACCCCCAACACATTTATACAATACTTACATTTTCAATTTTCAATAACCCCCAACACAATTATACAACACTTATAAGTTTATTTTCAATTTTCAATAACCCACAACACAATTATACAACACTTACATTTTCAAACTAGATAAAAATGTCTTCATATTCATAGACTTGAGTTTAAACCTAGTAGTACAATTCAATAGTTATACTGTGCAAGCATTGTCCAAACTAAAATGAAAGCATTCAACATTTCAACAAGTTTTTCTTAAGCCATACTTTCACATAGAACTTCTTAGATGAATCAAAACTCAAATACATTAAACCTAAAATTAAAATCAGAAATTGAAAATGCTAATTGACTGCATAGACCATGTTTCATGTTTCTTGACTTACTGTAAATAAATCCATTGACAAACTAGAGATGAAAGATCTATACTAATGTGACATCAATATAGTTATTCCTCATTCTTTTTCTATGAGTTCCCACATTATCATTTACAACTAAGGACAAGTTTTTTTATGGACTATGCCTAGGTCATAAGAAGTATTGAAAACCTTATAACAATTAAGGGGATGGCCATAAAATATTTCCCGGGAATCTTCTCATCCTCCATCTAGGTTGCACTCTCCTACTAGTTATATGTCTATCCCACTTTGTGAATTTGGGTTAACCTACTTATTCTCCTATTCAATGGATAGAAGTCCTAGATCACAAGAGATTTTAATTTTTTAATTAGTCAAATTAAAAGCAAACTACGACCGAAAGATTAACACATCAATATATGAAAGTTATGGCACAAAAAAACATTATAAAATACACAAGCAGAAAACATCCAAAAAATCTCATTCCTTTACACACAATCGCATGCCAAAAGTAACACTAATTTGCATAGAATCCAATTCAAGGGAGAGAAAAGCTTAAGGCATGCTCATTTTAGATGAAAAATTATAAATTTCATTGCAAAAATCACAATAAATAAAGTTAGAATGATCTTACTAATGTTCATCATCAAATTACATGTAGTTACAACACAATTTCAGAATTTCTACCTATTTTGAGCACAATAATTACACTCATCACTTATTCTCTATTGGGAGAACTATCACATACTCTCTCACTCTTTCAAGGATTCCTCTGATTAAGCATGATTGAAGGCTGCAATAATTCTCCGGTTATTTCTTCTATTATGTATATTTTTCAACTTAGTGTCACTCTCTAGGTCGAGCATTGAAGTTTTTTTTTTGGAAAAGCCCTATTTACTTTGTCTTTACTTCTTTTGTAGTAATGGAATGTCACACAATCCCACCACATCAACTAAAGCCATAATAACTCTCATAGTTGGTTCAGGGGCACCAAAATTCTTTCATGAAGCACATGATTCTTGCTCTCTTCGTTTCTGAAGCAATTTTCTTCTATATGTAGCTCCTTGGTGTCATTAGAAATGATGCTTTTATTCTGGTGTGGTGCCTTGGTGCCACTATAAGTGGGCCAAGGTTTAACCCTCTTTATTTTGAATGCCTGAAATTGGGAGACAAAAATTATAACTATGGTGTACCTACGTCAATATTGGCATTGGTAAGCCAACAATGGTGTACATGTGGCAGTAAAATAGTGTGGCTATGCTCGACTTGATTTTGTGGCATCCAAATGTTGTTGATCTCCTTTTAAGCTCTGTAACCTGCAAATAACATAAAAACACCATGAAAAGTATGAATATAATACAAATAATGAAAATACTACAAGTAAAGTCAGAAAAATACATAGCAAAGTTAACACACATCAGATTTCCCCAACCACACACATCACTTGCCCTAAAATAATTTTAAAATATAAAATTAGAATTTAATAGAATTTATAAAAGATCATAAATAAAATATTCAATTTTTTAAAATAATTTAGCATTTATTTAAATCAAAGTGGTCAGGTCCCTTTTTTAGATAGAATTCGTACATCAACTCTCTTATATCCTGATATAAATCACATTAATACTAGATCTATACAATTCTTTTTAACTTACATTTGTGTAGTCAAAATTTCATGAAATTACTACCTCACACAAGAAATTTAATTAATTTACTTCACATTTTGAATACCTCACACAAGAAATCCTTTATAGCTTATTTTAATTATTTTGAATACTAACCCTATCCTAAGTTATTTTTAATTAATTCATAGCATTTCTAAAAAATATATAATTCAACCAATACTAATAATTAAATCATGTGAGTACTAACTAAATTCAATAGTGTCGAGTATTAATTTTATTCAATTTTCATTGATCACTTATGAAATTATGAACATTTACATATATTAGTATTACTAAAGTTAAAGATCAGATACTATTGAGTTCCTAATCCTATTCACACCCTTAAGAATTTCTTATCACTAAAATTTAATTTATTTACTTACTATTAAAATTTACCTCTACTCTTATCTACCTCTGCCCTGCAATTAATATAAACTCTAAGTTAAACATGAACATATAACAAAAAGAAATTACAGGATAGACTATAGCAAATAACACTTGTGAACACATAAACATAAAAAAAATATAAAGATGTAGGTGCAGATTCAAGACCTAATTTATAAGCAAGTCAAATTTCTAAATAACATTCAAGACTATGTGAGATGTTGGTAGCTCTAGAGATTCTAACTAGAAAAATCACACACAAGTATACTCTAAAGCAAAATAAGGGAAATTGGGTCATCATACAATAAATGCTTAGTTTAATATCCTTAGACTAGCCCAATCACAAGAATGTATTAAAAAAACATGCAATCACACTATAGGATAATGCTTAGGTTGCCTCCCAAATAGCACTTAGTTTTATTTACTCAATAAGATAAGGTTGGATCAAGCCTTACGGTTTCTCTCCAAGATCAATTATCAGGTCTAATAATTCTTAATTTGTAATCCAATGTTTAAACCGCACTAGAGACACTCCCAATGAGTTCTATTATGATCCCGTATCTTTTTGTTTTTGAAATATTAAATTTTTTATCTTTTTCTTATCATTTAAACTCTCTTTTAATATTATATTATCAATCTCAAATATTGGTCAGGGATATAAGTAGGGGGTAGTTTAAGATTATTAATCTAAAAAACCACTCCATTTNATCTTTTTGTTTTTGAAATATTAAATTTTTTATCTTTTTCTTATCATTTAAACTCTCTTTTAATATTATATTTTCAATCTCAAATATGTGTCAGGGATATAAGTAGGGGGTAGTTTAAGATTATTAATCTAAAAAACCACTCCATCATTTTGAATTTAACTAGTTAACACTCCTTTTTGTAAGCTAATGTTAACCATAAGGATGTCAACATCTTCCTTCATACCCAATGTAATGAAATCAATTAGGAAGATGAATTTTTCCACTTTTATTAGGACATTTTCAATAAGCCCCCTTGAAAAAGTTAAAGAACAACCAACTAATTGAAGGGTCATAAAGGTGGTTTGAATCTCTCGTAGTACTAGTCTTTTAAACAAGAAAAAAATCATTTGATTCATGCTCACTCCTGAGTCACATAACACATTTATTATAAAATTGATCTCATATAGTGTAGGGAATGATAAAACTTATTTTAATTTTGTAGGGGTCTTCTTTAAATTGTAACACTACAATTTTTCAATTAAACCTACAGTTTTAAAGTTCAAAAATTTTCCTTTCTTATTTAAAAACTCATTCATAAATTTTTTATAATTAAGCATTTATTCAAGTGCTTCCGCAAATGAAATGTTAATAATGATCATCTTAAACATTTCTAAAATTTTAGAGAATTATTGGTCCATTTTCTATTTAATTTTGAATAAAATGTGGTGGTGCTTTCTCCCATTCAATTTAAGGTGCTAAATATATTTTTTCTAAGTCATAGGTAAATTTTTCTGCAGTTCTATAAGGCTCAGACTCAGACTTTTCTATTCTAAGCATTTCTACTCTAGGTTTTTTAAGCACCTTCCCATTCCTAGGTTTTACATTATTTTAGTGCTCTACATGCTATTTCTATTGGATTCACCTTTGTATTGTTAGGTAACATCCATTTTGGTCTCTAGCTCAATGAATTAGATATTTTCTCAAGTTGTGTTTCGATGTTCCTATTGTATTTTATTCCCTATGTTCAACACTACTCCTTCCAAAGATAGGTTATTTTCCTTAATTGGGAATTAGAAATGAACCTAGATGTGTAAGTAAGTTTAGGGTTGCCACAACCCTGGTCATTGTAATTACCTACAAAGTTGGGTTGGTGACTACTTCATCACTAGTTTTCTATGCTTATTATTATTCTAAATAAAGTTTGAGTAGTTTTTACAACCTAAGTTATAAGTCTTAGAATATAGCTATTGAACCTGTCTCCTACGACATTCAAGGTTTCCAAAGAATTAGTACATAAATGTTCTATTGGTCCCTAAGCTATTGTATTACTAGGTAGTGATCCTTGCATTGGATTATGGCTTAGGTTGTCTAATTTCCTACAAATGGAAACCATTTATGAGGTTAGAATTGATAGCACATTTAATTTATTGAAAATTATTAGTATTCATCACCTTGATCAGTGAATAAGCCTCTTAGTATCGCTTTAAAATAAGTAAACCCCCAGCCCNTCTCTCCCCATGTTTCTAAAGAAATTTTCTCTTGTAGGTAGCACCTTGATACTAAAAGTGTCACATATATTCTGGTGTGGAGCCTTGGTGCCAACAAAAGTGGCACCAAGGTTTCATCCTCTCTGTTTAGCATGCTTTGGAGATGGAGAAGAAAATTATAGTTGCGGCATAACAATGCCACTATTAACATTGATACGNCAAGCCCATTATAAAATGTCTATAAGTCAATATGGCAAGGCATGTTGGGGACATTTTCTCAGTATCTCCTTAAATCTCTCTCAAGTTTCATAAACAGGTTCTCCATCTAATTGGGTAAATAAGGTGATATCATTTCAAAATTTTATAGCTTTGGATGAAAGGAAGTATTTTGGCGGAAATTTTTAGGCCACTTGGTAATTGATCTTAATTCTAAAGGTTTTAATCACATTTTGGTCTTATCTCTAAGTGATAATAGGAAAAGCCTTAGTCTAATGTTGTCATTGGAAATACTATTACATATAAATGTGGCAAATATTTTTATGGAACTTTTTAAGTGAAGGTTGGGGCCTCTTGTGGGTGAGCCCCAAATTGAATTTTTGGCACCATCCCGATGATAAATAATTTTAGTTCAAATAAGATGGCTTTTATTGTAGAATTGTTAATACTCAAAGGCATTTCTTCTACCGAATGATTTTTATACTCCCTAAGAGGTTTGAGGTATTCTTCTTAGAGGGGTTTGCAATTTCCACCAAATTATTTTTGAGTTTCTTAAAGTTTTTTGATTTTGTATGGTCCTCTCTTAGTCAAGGTCTTAATGCAGAAGTTCAATCTGTCCAATACTATGCATAAAATTTTAGAACTAGCAAGTAAGAGACCCAAAAGTAGCAAGAAATAATAATACACAAGAAAAATTAATAAACACTGAAGTAAAATAGAACTATATGCAGAAATTAAAAAGAGGAATAATAAAGAAAAATTTTGTTGGCCTTTTAAACATAGAAAATAACAAAAACAATACAAAAAATAGAATATAATACAATGAATTTTAATTCTAAACCTTAACTGTTCTATTAAAATCTTCCTAAAATTTAAAACTCAACATTGTTCCCTGACAACAGTGTTAATAACATGATGCAATTGAAATGTTATGAAACACTAATAATACACACATATATACATGTCAACTGAGTAGTATACAAAATTGATTTTTTTTATTGATCCCTTGAGGAATAAGTGAACTTCCAAAGTTAAGAAAGTATTCTTGTCACCTAATTTTGAGTCTAGCATAAAGGTTTGAAGTTTAGTGATTTTAATGTTTTTCATTCTTTTTTTTTGAAAAAAAAGTAAATTGTATAATAAATTTTGTGTTTGAACAAGTGATAGAAAACCTCTCTTTAATTGGTCATATACAATTTATATCTATTTAAGTGTCTCTAAAGTTAAAAATATAGAATAATAGTTTTTTTCTTAGCCCATCATGATGGTCATAAGAAAATTGGGGTTTCAAAATACAGCTAGTCCCATAAACATGTAAAAACCCCGAAATTTGTAAATTTTATTGTACGATTGCACCTTCGTAACAATAATATTCTTATTATCTTAGAGTTGTGTCTGTTAACCTAATTATTCCACCAGTCTATCTCCGTACTACTAGAACACAACCCATTTTAACATCTTAAGTGATCAGTTTAGAAGAAAATTACATGTAGAAGATTAATCTATAACTTTAAAAATCAAATTACACACAATCAAATAATAAAAATGATACTAATTTTCATAGATCCAATTCAAGGGGGACAAACGTTTAATTCCTACTCATTACAGATGAAAATAACATAAATTACATTAAAGTAAATAAAGTTAGAATGATCTCACTGTTATTTTTCACCAACTTAGATGAATTTACAACACAATTTTTAAATTTTCACCCAATTTGATTACAATAATTACACACATCACATATTATCTCTCTAGAGAAATCTCACAACCTCCAGTTAAGAATGACTGAAGGTTACAATAATTCTTAAGTGACTACCTCCAGTCTCAATCTTCTTCCCCTTTGTGTCACTCCAAGGTTCGATCATTGAATTTTTATTTGGAGGAGAAATGTCCTCTTTACGTCAACTTAACTTATTTTGTAGTCAGAGATCACCACAGAATCCCTTCATGTCAATTCAAACTGTGTAACTCCAAGATTGATTTATTAGAGTCAGAATTCCTCTACAGAGTGTTGGAGTCTCTCTCCCCATGTTTCTAAAGAAATTTTCTCTTGTAGGTAGCACCTTGATACTAAAAGTGTCACATATATTCTGGTGTGGAGCCTTGGTGCCAACAAAAGTGGCACCAAGGTTTCATCCTCTCTGTTTAGCATGCTTTGGAGATGGAGAAGAAAATTATAGTTGCGGCATAACAATGCCACTATTAACATTGATACGCCAATAGTGGCGTGCATATGCTAGAAAATGGTGTAGTTACTCCAAACTTAATTTTTGGGCTTCCAGATGTTGTGAGGTCCTTTTAAGCCTCGAACATGCAAATAAGATAAAAACAACTTGAAAAGCATAAACTTGATACACATGGTGAAAATATTGCATGAAAACAAAATAAACTACATCAAAAATTTGATACACATCAACCTCCATTGTATAGGTTGCCAATAATGAATTAGACAGACCACGTCATAGCTACGCCAATGCATGATGTCGTTAAGCCATAGAAAGATTTAGCTATGCTTGAAAAATCTCCATGAAATCATCAAAACAAGAAGATTGGAATAATTATGCTACATACTGGCATAATTACACCACTCTAGCACTATGCAGGTTTCATGTTTTAGCTTCGCAATGTGTATTTAATCCTTGTAACCTGTAAAATACCACCAAAAATACCTTCTAATAGCATAAAATCATGATAAATATGAAGGAAAACATATAAATTAAGTTGTGAAATATCATGAATTTTATTCGCATTAATTTTCCCAAACTTACCCAATATTTGCTCTCAAGTAATCTCATACCTAAAATTTTACTTAGTTAAATAATTTTTGTAGCTCTTATGTCAGATTTTTTTTATTCTCTAAAAAACTGTATAATTCACACTAAATTCAGTTTTAGGATCCCCACCAAGTGAGGAGAGAACCGTCTGACCAGTTGTACATCCTAGCACCACAGCCTTAGAAGTTCTGAATGCCATATAGAATAGGATGAACAACCCTTATTTAAACACTTACATCCACACTTAACAAAAACCACCCAAAATTTAATAGTGCAACAAAAACCAAGCTATAAGAAATCAATAGTGGGGGAATCCACATGTTAAACCTGTAGGTAGTTGGAATACCTAAGGAAAAAATCTTAGAAAACAACGTACTCATAAGGATTTCAAGCCAATATCTATCCTACACATAAAAAGGTCACCCTTTGAGGAGCCAGTTATACAACTGGGGCCCTAGATACAGAGCTAAGCTGTAGTTGTTAGGAACTCAACATTACAATGTGTGAACATTTTAGACATCTCAAGTTTCTTGTTCAAAGTGAGGGTGATATAGATGGGGATGTCATTACTAGAATTCAAGTTGGTTGGTTGAAGTAGAGGAATGCATCCAACCTATTTTTAAGATGATGGTGAGACCTGCAATGTTATATGACAAAGAATTTCGGCATTTAAAAGAGAAGAATAAAACAAAGTTAAGTGTTGTTGAGATGAGAATGCTTAGTTGGACGAGTGGCTTGACACATATAGACAAAATGTGAAATGGATATATTCGTGATAGGGTTTATGTTGCTAGTTGTTGTTCCTAATGGTTAATTTATTGTCGATAAGCTTACATGACTTCCTTAATCTTGGTTAATTCCAATGAACTTTCAAAGCTAGCTATTGTTTCTAATCGCTAATCTGTTTATGAAATTGGGGTGTATGTTGAATTGAACTTCATTTTTTTTATAGAAGTATAGCTACAACCATACTCAAGAATGATGTTTTATAACTTATTATGTGTCACTTTTAAATTTGTTGTCTCCAACAGGGCTTTTTTTTACGAGCTATAAAGTATCCCATGTATCGAACCTTAAAGAGATTAGCTTTCTAATCCAATTAAGAAAGAACTTTAGTATGGTCGGGGAGGGGGGATAATAAGAAAGCATTATTTATGAAGTTGTCTCCCTAGTTTAAAAGCAGTTCTCAAATATTGGATGCCTGAATAAAATGCGGGATGACTACCCCACTACTGTTGTGCCAATGACGTTAACATGAACAACCTTTTGAGACTGCATTGAAGGTTTCTCTTCCCAGCCTGAACAAATTTGTCATAGACTTTGTATCTGAATAGGATACATGAAGCTTGCTCTAGTACAATTGTACATGAGGTGTTGGCATTGATGGCCTTTTGAGACTTCAGTGAAAGTTTCTCCCCACATCAAAGAATGCTTCATAAATGATATTCAAGAGGTGTAAAGGAGGTTTCTTCACTAGTTGGATAATTTATATTATTGAAAAATATACTAGAGGCTCGATTTTTTGGACTTGAAGTCAGCGTTGAATGAGAGTACTTTTCCCACAGACAGTACTAGAGCAACAAATCTAATACACATGTAGATAAAAGTAGTGATTATTTAGCTTCTTAGTATTAGACACACATCTAATACACATGTAGATAAAAGAGAAGTAAGCAAGGAAATACACCTTAATTTTTACAAATAAACTCTAGAAAGGGAAAAAATCTCAGGGTTGGCCAAATTGATATAATCCACTATATAATTGTGAGTACGTGTGTTCACTTTTCTTTATTATTAAGAAGGATGGAGTTACAAAGTTGATATATAGTGATAGCTCAATAATAATAGCTATTATTGGTCGTTAAGGCCATGGTCAATGGCTATGAAAGTAGTGGCCTGTCAAGAATATTGCAAATAGTGGTTGTAATGTAAGCTTATCATAAATTTTGTAATTCATTGTTGTGGGATAAGTTGGATATGTAGACTATAGTTAGTTGCTTTGAGAGTGTCAGTTTTCTATAGAGGTAGTGGTAAGGAGTTCTGGGAGCCATGTGCCACATTGGTCATAGTAGTAAATTGTGATGACATTCAATTATAGAGGTCAGAGTTAAGAGCCACATGAGCTAATGACCCGTAGTCCATAGTTGATCACATAGGCCATAATGGTGAGTTGTGATCACATCCGTAAGCCATAGGAGTTAGAGTAAGGAGTTTCATGAGCTATGAGCCATGTAGAACTTAGTTGGTCACATGATTAATATTCATGGGTTATGATGGCATCAGTAAGTTGTAAAGGCCAATGTTGGGAGTTACACAAGATGTGAACCACATAGGCCATTATTTATCATTTATGTTGTAGTGGTGAGTTGCGACAACATATGTATGCCACAAGGGCTAAAATTTGGAAGCTCCATGAGTTGTGACTCATTTAAGTCATAGTTTGTCACTGCACCGTATTGGTGAAGCTACGACTATGTTTGTAGGCTACAGAGACAGAAGTCAAAAGAATTACAAATTATAAGCTACATAGGTTGTAGTTGGTCACGTAAACATTATGGGTGAGTTGTGACGAGAGAGCTTTAGGGGCCTAGAGAAAGTCACTGTTTTTTAGGTGCATTATTACACTATCTTCGGGAAGCGTCGTTACATCATATGAAGGTTGTGTTGTTGCAAAATACTATGATGTTTTGTTGCACCACGATCAATGTGCGTTATTACATGATTTTTAGAGTATATCTTTGTATGATGTGTTAGACAATGTATTGTGCTTCATTATCCGATAATGTACATTGTCGGAAGCTGCTAAAATTCAGCCTAATTATCAATTGTGATTAAATTGAACCTGTTCAAGATAAAATTCCATTAAAGATAAAAAACATTAGCACTTAAAAAATATTAATTGAATTATTAAATAAAAAGAAGAATATATAGAATTGAATTAAATAAAACATGCATTAGATTTACATGTGACTCAACAATTTGTCAATGAGCTCAAATTAAACCTATAATTGACTTGTTAGCTCACAAGGAGTATAAACTGAACTGTTGAATTTTTGAATTGCATTACAAACTTCATTCAATGAATGATGGAGTCCTAGGAAAGTTGTTATGAATTTTAAAGTCTATTTTTAAACTATATCAAAACATATGGTAGGCTTACGATGAAGTTAATTACAAACATATAAATATAATAAAGTTTCACTGAAAATCGAAGAATTAAAAAATTGGAGGCTAAAAATAATAAATCAAATTCATCTTTTAACTACACAATCAATATTCTAATTTTTCTTTAATTTCCATTAGGTCCATAACCCTCCTAGACATGTAGATAGAAAGTGAGATATGATACTTAGAATTTAGATAACTATGTGCCTTAAAAAATTTTCATAAATGATCTTTCAGTCTATATATGCTTTCTTGATATTCTTATGAGCACCTTATATATCACTTAAGTGTTTCAAGAATCATGCAAGCAATATGATTCAAGCACCTTTGAAAGTGTGCACAAGTATTTTGTAAGTGTACCAAAATTAGAATAAGTGCATCGAACAACTGTACTAAAATGTATACACTTCATAAAATTTAATACTCACGTGTATTATGACCACCATATTGAATGCTTGATTATATGATTTGAGAATGCTACGTAAGATTAAATTGAATAAATTTAAAATGCCACATCTTGAAAAATGACCATATTATAAAAAATGACACATTCATGTGTTACAATGCTTATCTCAATATTCATAAGCTTAAATGCCTAAGAATACTGAGTGAGTTAATTGCATGTTTAGGCTAAAAAAAATCCACATTGATAAGTTTGCACGTGTTTTAAAGCTCTACAAACATATTCTTTTCAAAAGACAAGTTAAAAGTGTTAAATTATATACACTCTGAAACGGCTTGTCTTGTCTATAGGACAATATTGTAAGTCTTACCTATGGCCACTTTTATTTTCTCAAATGATCCTCCTTTTTAGATGGGCTGGAGTTAACTAGACTGAGCTTTCACGGAGCTAGTCTGATCCTCATCTTAGCAAGAATGGGAGTTGACAGGATCAATTTTCTTTTGAATGCCTAAGTGATTAAGCTCAATTAAATACCAAAATAAGCATTTCAGTCTTTTATAGATGATGATTGTGTTGAGCAAAAATCTCAACCGGAGGGGTGCATCCTAAGATAATAAAATAATACTTCAAAATATAAATATTTTAAAATACTAAAATGATATCTATCTTTTAAAAGTTAAAATCAAAAACTTATCCACCCACCGCAATTCTTTGTCAAGTGTGACAACTCTAATGATAACATAGAGCTAATGTCATGCCACGTGTATCACTAAATTCATGATAAAAAATAATGTCATTCCAGTAAAGAAGTGGTCTGAGTACTCTATTTGAATGATTTTACCACAAAATTACATCACAAATAAGCAGTTAAGACCTAAGCCCTTTGATATATTTGGTAGGACATAAATCCCTATGTAGCTAAGTTTGACTTAGATTAGCCGTGTTCGATAAATATCCACCACAAGTTGACAAGGTTCTCTTAAACAAGTAACCCATTGTTGCTGACATGGATCTTTTTATCAGGTTGGGTCAACTACCAATTAATGAATAAGTAGGCCAGAGATCACGATGACCCGAGATGACGAAACTAAGTGGTCTTGATCGGGTATGTCATCATTTCCTCTATCATTCACTCCAAGCTAATGGTTATAATTTCATATTTTCTAAATTTTAAAACTACTTGTATTGTATGTTGAGCAATCACTTCCTAATGACAAGCCTTAATAGAAATTCTTCTATCATTACTGGGAGGTGTAATTATTAATAGAGGCTTGCACATATGAGAAAACTCAAACCATAGAATTTAAATTCCTCACAAAATGAGGGTGAAATCTACTATCTCATATGCATTATGAAAATTTGACCCGAAACTTCACGTTAAACTCTCTCATCATCTTCATCCTGGTTCTCTATCTTTCATTTACAAGGGAGGCTGATGTATTTTGAATTTTTTAGCCCACGAAGACCAATGGTGGTGGCGGACGGTGGCTAGTGAGTGGCTGTGAATGGTGTTGGGAGACGGTTGATTACAGGCGGTGGTCAGCCATTTGTAGAAGTTGGGCGGGTGTGGCAAGAAGGTGGTCTTTGTAAGGTGGTGGCAGACGATATTGGTGACTGGTGGATATGATGACAAGAGGGCAAAGCCAATGGCTTTTGGCAGGGGTGCCAACCATCTACACTTTACATACCAAGTGTATTGAAAATTCATCAAAATCCAACTAATCTCAAACATTTTGAAAATGAACCAAGGAATGATTCCAAATGCATTGTTTCACACTGCAGTTGGAATTCTTCAAACCAAATGCCTTGATTTCCAAAACCCCGTGAAAAGAATACGTTGCACTCATTTTGCAGCCAAATATCCCCCAAGTCTTTCAGATAACAAAACTCTAATTATTTAACTCTGTACTAACATTTCTAAACACAAATTGAGATATGAATATTCCGGTGAAATAGTATTTTGAAAATAATATTTTTAAAAAAAGATCAAATTCTAAGATATTAAGCTATAATGTAAATGTTAAAATGTTAGAGGTAATACTATATTTAATAAAAATTTTAACTGATGGGCAAAAGAATTTGAGATTGCCTTATGATATGGAAATAAGATGTAAAATAAGTTTCTTAGAATATCTTAGCATCATAACTATGATTATTTATTACATATCGTACAATTTTTTTGAATTTACATATCTAACACCAAAACTTTTATTTTCACATTTATACCACTCAAATCTATATTATCAAATGAGATACACACTTCTTATGCATAGATGTTATCATCCAATCCTACTTCAATCATGGCGATTTGCAAGATATGTCATTCATTGAAGATAACAATTAGAGATATTCTAGATTTTTCAGGAGGATAAAAAGAGAGAACTTTATGCTTGCAGAGATAAAGTGCTTTGTGTGAAAAATCTGAAGAATAAGAATATAATAGATTTGATCCAATTGAAAAAATTTTCTATGTAAGCGAAGTTATAAAAATCCACTCTTCCTCTTAGTAGGAGAAGATAGATAAAATAGGGAGATTCACATACATAGCACTCAACTCCTGTGAATTTACATATCTAACACCTAAATTTTAATTTTTACATATTTATACCATGTTTAATGTGCATTTTTTTTAANTCACATACATAGCACTCAACTCCTGTGAATTTACATATCTAACACCTAAATTTTAATTTTTACATATATATATACCATGTTTAATGTGCATTTTTTTAATATTAAAAAGTTATATTTTTTATGTGACATAAAAGATTTAGGTGGTATGAAGACAAAAAATTAAATTTAGGTGTTAAATATATAAATAAATAGGGAATAGGTGATGTGCATGTAAATTGCCATTAGAAAAAACAGAAGTCTTTGCGATATGTTAGAATCGCCTTTGATTTTTGCAGCCGTTACAATAGTTTTCATGGAACCATCTGCTGAATTATTTTAAAAAAATGACTTTACATCACCTATGTGAAATTTATGTTTATTTTTTAACCAAACTAAGTAAATATGTGAAATAGTTTTCAGTAAAGTGCCAAAATAGTCTCCTTTTATTTTGATATTGGGCTCTAATAGTCCCAAATGAGAACTATTTTAGCTTTAATTTAAAAAGATATGGAAATTATTTTCACACTTCTATGAACTCTGGGACTAAAAGAGTCTTATGTAAATAATCAAGAACTATTTTGGCACATTATGAATTTTTAAACTTTGTTAATGATAAGAAAATATACATACTACATGAACCAAAAATCCAAGATGAAACAACATTAAATTGTAATAGCTTATAGAAAAAAGAATTACATTTTGAGTGAATATTGTAGCATATAACAGCTCTATGCTACACACTTGCGACTATGCGACGGTTTCTCCACCTCCGTTGCAACTGCTCCTCACAGCAAGATCACCTGCAGCGACGCGATTTTATGATACTCCACTTTCCCTATATCTATCTATCTATCTATCTATCTATCTATATATAATAAATGAGTTGAATTCTCTATGACGAACCCGACTTAAAAAATATTAGTGTCAACTCTAACCTAGATTTTTTGAGTCAAGCTAAAGTCATGTTGACGTGCTGAGTCAATTTTTGACACCCATATGTTCATAGTTTCCTTAATTGGAGCTCTTTTCTTAAGCTTTTCCTTAAAAATGCTTTCTTGGTATCAGAGGAAAGGTCCATATCCTAATCTTTTTAATCCTCTTCTTCCTTTTCCCATATTCTGCAATCTTACCTCTCTTCTCAAATGTCTACCTCATCCTCTTCTACTAATCCAGCTTCAAACCTCTCTACACCAACCATGACCGAAATCCCTAAACCTTCATCCCTCAATATTTTGATGTCAAACATCAAAACAATTGCCCACATCCAACTCACAACCGAAAACTACCCTACCTAGAAATCCCAAATTTACAAGCTCTTCAAGGCAAATGACATCGATAGCTTCTTAGATGACTTGGCAGCTTGTCATCCAACACTAATCCAAACCACCNATAATAATAATAATAATAATAATAATAATAATAATAATAATAATAATAATAATAAATGGGTTGAATTCTCTGAGATGAACCCGACTCAAAAAATATTAGTGTCAACTATAATCAAGATTTTTCGAGTCAAGCTAGAGCATGTTGACGTGCTGAGTCAATTTTTGACACCCATATGTTCATAGTTTCCTTAATTGGATCTCTTTTATTAAGCTTTTCCTTGACAACATACCTATAACATGCTTTCTTGGTATCAGAGGAAAGGTCCATATCCTAACCTTTTTAATCCTCTTCTTCCTTTTCCCATATTCTGCAATCTTACCTCTCTTTTCCAATGTCTACCTCATCCTCTTCTACTAATCCTCTTCTTCCGTTTCCCATATTCTGCAATCTTACTTCTCTTCTCAAATTTCTACCTCATCCTCTTCCACTAATCCAGTTTCAAACCTCTCTACAACAACCATGACCAAAATCCCTAAACCTTCATCCCTCAAAATTTTGATGTCAAGCATCAAAACAATTGACCACATCCAACTCACAACCGAAAGCTACCCTACCTAGAAATCCCAAATTTACAAGCTCTTCAAGGCAAATGACACCGATAGCTTCTTAGATGGCTTGGCAGCTTGTCATCCAACACAAATCCAAACTACCAATGGTCAAATAATCCAGAACACGCAATTTCTCACTTGGCCACTTATCAATCAGAATTTTTCGGCGGCAATCTACTCTACCATTTCTCCCATAATTCTCCCCTGCATCCTCAATTTGGAATCCACTTCAAAAATTTGGACAACCCAACTAGTCGGCTCTAATCAACCAACAAATCACGCATCATCTAACTGCGGAATGAGCTCTATCACATTTCTATGAAGATTCAACCAATGAAACAATATCTTCTCATGATTCAATCACTTGTTGACAACATTACTGTCGCCGGAGGATACATTGATCCGGAAGACATCATCCTTCACACTTTCAACGGACTACCGACCTCCTATCAATCCTTCAAAACAACCATTCACACTTGAGATGAACCTATCAAGCTAGATGACCTCTACTCATTTCTCTGCAGCGAAGAACCCAACATCTTAGTAGAGATTGAGAATGAATCAAATGTCAATTCCAGTGCCCTCTACACCTCCCAATTCGGCAACAATGCAGCTAGCAAAGGCTGAGAAAAACAACCTCACGGTGCCAAAGGTAACAAAAGTAATCACAACAATTTCAACCTACTCGAGATGGTCGTTGCTTCGGCAATACATCCACTCGTCCAACATGACAAATTTGTGGTAAATTAGGTCACACAACAATCATTTGTTCACAAAGAGTCAAGCCAACTTCAGCATGTATCTTGCTGCCCTCTTAACATCAAACAATATCCCAACTGACGAATGGATGCTTGACTCCGATGCAACCTACATCTCACATCCAACCTCGAGCATCTTCAACTTGCTACACCAAATTCTGACTCCAACTCTATTACCATTGAAAATGACTTGACTTCCAATCTGCCACTCAGGCAAAGGTATCCGAACAACCCTTAATGTAAGTTTCAACACCCTCAACTTCTACACTCACCACATCCATTCAAAATCTTCTCTTCGTCCATCAGCTCACCTTCAATAACAATTGTGACATTCATTTTAAAAAATGTGGTTTTGTTATCAGGGATCGAAGGACAAACCAAACCTTACTTCAAGGACCTAGCAAAGACAATCTCTACCACATCTCCACCTTTTTTACTCCCACCAGCACCTCATCTTCAACCAAGATATGACATTGCCGATTAGGCCATCCTCATCAAGCCACCACCAAAGCTACCTCTAGAACAACTACTACAACCATAACTACTTTTTCTCTTTTATTTTTTATAGTGATTGTAATTTGTCAAAAAGTCATGGGCAGTCTTTTCCTCTTTTTATTTCAAAATCAAAATATCTAGCTAAATATATTCATTTTATTATTGGTGAACTTGCCCTTGTTATGTCCATTCATGGTTATTAATTTTTAATGATTACACTCGCTACATTTGGGTTTTTCTTTTGGTTTCTTAATCTGAAACTACAAATAAACTAATATTTTTTCATAAATTGATTCAAAATAAATTCAACAAAAAACAACAAAACTCTACACACTGATGGAGGGAGAGAGTTTACATCTCATTATTTACAGAACTATCTCCAACTTCATGATATTCTTCATCAATTCAACTGCACCTACACACCCCAACAACATGGGGTCGCTAAGCTTAAGCATCAACATCTCATTGAAACACCAAGAACCTTACTTCTAACCACTCATCTACCCCTAAATTTTGGATTGCTGCCCTCATGACAATCGTTTATCTCATTAACCGAATGCTATCTGAAACCACTTATCTAAAGTATCCTCACAAGTTACTACATAACAAACCACCCACCTACTCCAACCTCAATTTATTTAGTTGCCTCAGCTTCTAACAAAAGCTGCAAGCTTCCACAGAAATTCTTTCCCATAGCTCCACCATGCTTCTTCATCTACTCTTCTTTTCTATATCAACACACCTCACCCTATAACATCATCTACATCAACCACTATCATTCCATGCACACTTTTATCTCCAACATCCTCACAACCAACAAACACCATCTCTCCTACCTCCTCCAAAATCTCACCCATTCATTCTACATCTCCATACCTTCCATCATCTTCCAACTAACTATAATCATCGCCTAATACTGAAACTTCCCACACACCACCTATACCAAATCCTACAAATTATTCCATGATCTCTAGATCTAAAATTGGGTCTCTCAAACCCAAACAGCCCCTAAATTTCTCACATACATTTCCAACATTGTTGACCCTACCTCCTAAGCTCAAGCTCTCCAAAAACAAAGTTCATGGATTTTGGTTGATCCTCCATCCTCAACAAAAAAATAATAGGTTGCAAGAAAACCTTCCTCCAATGGAATAGTGGCTATGCATAAAGATTGTCTGGTTGCTCAAGGCTTCAAACAACAAGAGGGCTTAGATTATACCACTACTTTCAGTCCTGTAGCAAAACTAACCACAGTACACATTCTCCCCAATATCGCTCTCCAAATTCAGTGGGAAATCCACCAACTCAATGTCAATATGCCTTTCTTCATTGCTCATTAGAGGAAAATCTTTATATGTCCAACCTCAACGATTTTGAGATCATCAATATCCCTATATAGTATGCTTGCCTAAAAAGGCACTCTATGGTCTTAAAACAAAAGTCCCAACTATGGTACCATACACTTATTAACCATCTATGAGCAAAAGAGTTTGACATCAGCACAACATACCTATTCTTCCCCATCTACAAGCATCAGTGAGTCACTATGTACTTTCTTATATACATATATGACACACTCATCACTGAAAATGATCAAACAACCATAACCATATCATTTCTGATCTTAAATATGCATCTAACCTCAAAGTATTCAGCCCTATAAATACATTTCTTGGCATTAACATTCAAACCACACCCAATGATTATCACCTTACCCAAACTCCCTACATTTCCTCACTCCTCTAAAAATTGGATATGCTATCTTGCAAACCAGTCAGCATCCCACAACCTCACAAACTACAACATGATCTCAATTCCCTCTAAGAGCATCGTAATCCAACCCAATATCACCAACTTGTCAACTCACTCCAATACTTAACCATTACCAAGCCCGATATTGCATTATTCTTACTCAAATTATAGATGCTAAAAAAGGAATGAAAGTTTGAATATTTTTGGTAATTTTTAATAATTGAAAATTAAAAGTAAACAAGTAACAAAATTTAACTATATATTTGTAGGATGAAGACAATATAAATAAAATATTTTTCTCCTTATTATGAATCAGTAACAAGTATATGAATTATATTGTGGAAGTATTCATATTGTGTTATGCCAAATAAGAGCATTATTATTTTTTACCCTTACTAGAGACGCTATAAAGAACATGGCTAATTTAAAGTTTGAATAGACTTGAAGACAAGTTCGGTAGAGAAAATGCTAGCTCTGACTCTAGAGTTCCCTCTTCTCCCTCCACCTCAAGGTTAATATCTCGTATTAAAACCTCAAACTAGAAACCAACTTGAGGGCTTTAGCCTATTACTCTAAAGTCCTCTAACTCTACACCCTTCTAAGTTTATTTTCTTATTTATTTGCACTCAAACATATGAATTACATTCTCATCCATACAATCTCATGTGATTTTCACCATTAGTTGACTGAGATAATATCATCACGGATCTTACATGTTCTCACAAAAAATATTAACATCTTAATTAGCCAAATCAAGAAGTAAATGAAGTACAATATTTAAAATCATCATAACTTATTCCAACATTAAAGATTAATACTTCACACAACTTTCATCTAAAACTTAATCACTTATCATTTTAAGGAAAATAAATAAATAAACAACTCGAAATTCATAGAGAAAACACAATCATACTTAAGTTTAAAAGTAGAAATCATGTAAACACACAAGAATTCTAAATTAAAACTAAATGTAGTCACAAAGATAAAAAATTATCTCAAATCCTCTCCACCAAACTCTTGAAATTTCTTTGAATCTTTTCTTTTCCTTTCTCTTACAATACTCTCAACTAACACACTACAACTCCTCCCTTTCTTCTCTCTAAAAGTAACCAAATTAATCTAAGAGAGAGAGGCGTCAGTGGCTAATTGAGACTCCTCAGGGGGCGCTAGGGGTGAGAGTGAGGAAGGGGGGTCTTTCAATCCAATCCAAGTCATCTTTTATAATTTTCCAAAAAATGCTTTGGCGTCTCTTCAAAATGTGTTCATATTCAATGAATCTTCCGAGAGTTACCTCCTTTCAAAAGCCATTTGAATGTATTTTCGTGTCAATTAACCATATTCCACGTTTTCAACAAGAGTTGCTTCAAACACCCTTCAAAAATTTGTCCAAATTCATTGAATCATTTAAGCAACTACATATGGCTCTTAAGCGCAAGGTATGTAACGCTTAGGCGCGGCTCTCTCAAATTTCCTAACACTTAAGCGCCAGTTCTGGTCACTTAGGCACCACAATTCTTTCACACACCTTCTTTAATTTTACTCCAAATTTGATCTTTTTTCACTCCTTTCACTAATTTTCATCCATTTAACTGTACCTAAAAGAAAAACACACTAATACCTTCCATTAAAGCATAATATCCTAAAAAATAGGTATAAAAATGTGTATATTAATGCTATATATTTTAAGTGTATCCCCGAGTATTACCAACGAATCAAATTTTCTAGGAAAAGGTTATGAAATTAAATTTTCATATAACCGTCATTGTCCTTATACCGTCAGAATATCAATTAGTTTTAGAATTATCGACAAGTGTTTTACCTACAAGCTTAAGACTATCAGTAACATTAAAAGCAATGGTTTATCTTATCATAACTGATAAATTGTGGCTATCAGAAAAAGCATAAGGTCCTATAGTGTGGTGAGATGATGAAAGTAAATAGATGATAGTATGACATCAGTCAAGTAATGATGATCAAATTTTAGTGGTTGGATGATTGTGATAGAACAAAACTCTAGAGTTCTTTAGAATTTTAAGCTTTTTTTAAACTAAAGTTTAATCTCAATTCACATAAAGAATGAGGATATGTTCATTATTTTAAAGTGATATTTTAATGATGTTATCTAAAATTTCAAAATGCTCCAAACATTGCATGTTGATTATTTTGAGTATGAATCAAATTTTTAATATTTAAGTGTTTTAATGACCTTAGAATTGAGTGATCATGAGCTTATTTAATTCCTATCATTTAGAAACTAGATATGATAATCAACATGATTGATTTGAAGTATAAGGTCCTTCAATTAATACTTCAAAAAATTCATCCATACTTTAGGAGCTTAGTTTAGTCGCATTTGAATTTGAATCAAATTACCTTTTTATATATTATATTTACTTATCAAGACCTTTAGTCTAACTGAAAATTTATAGAGATTAGAGCTAAAATGATGTATAATTTGAATATAAAAGTTATCTCATCTAAAATGTATTCAAATATAAGCCTACAAAGTAGATTTTTAGTAACATATCATTGGTAATGGATTTAAGTGATATCAAAATCAAGCAAATTTTTACATGTTTGGGCCTTTAGCTGGGTGATGCATGTTGAACTAGGGAACTTGTCGATTCTCATCCTTCCACCTTCGGCAATACATGAGGTGTATGTCTCACATGCCCAAAGAGCAATGATGTCCTCTTAGAAGGTTAAGCCGACATTGAACAACTCTTATCACAAGAAATCCATTTTTTGGTGGTTTGTTAAACTGAATAGAGATTAAAACTTATTAGAGCAATTAGTATCTCTACAAATGTTGAAGTTATGAGTGATTAATAATATTAAATTTCTCTTACATAAAGAACATTTTGCAAAATGGTAGAAACCTAAATCTGATATGTACCTCTCAAAATTATTGATAGTTAGAAGTATCTAATTGATGAAATGTAAAGAATAGTGATTTACTTTTGTTTGACAAATGAATCTATTACAAGATTGCACCTAATTGTTCCTTCTTTATAAGGTAAAAAGACGACCTAGGTTTCACATTTTTATATAAATGATTCAATAGTTAATTTTGTATGGATCTTCAAAAATTATTGTGCATATGTGCGCACGTGTATAACGCTCAACACTGGCTTGCTAGTTTACTTAGCCTTCCTTCCTACAAAGATAGTGGCCAAGCTAGCAACCCCTCAATAATGTAAATCACCACCTTTTATTTGATAGTACACATCCGCCAACCAACATTCGATGGTAGCTTTCAATAGGGGTGTCAATTTAGGTAATGGTTTGAGTTTGTGTTTAAACCAAACAAACTTGAATATTCTTGACTCACTCAACCCATTTATTATATAAGTCAATATTTAACTCAAATTGAACTTGTCTTAAAGGTGGCTTGTCTAACCGACTCCTATATGAATTATGCAATTTTTAGTTCAACATAATGTGACAAACCCAAATATAGCTTTTTAACCCAATCAATCTAAAATTAACACACTTAACCCAAATCAGAGCAGTAATTGAGTCAATTTTGGGTTAGCTTTATGTTAAATGAGAAATTTAAATTCCAACTGATGAGTACTTGGGTATATAATTTTAAATATGAAATTCCCGTAATCTAATCAACCCAAATAATAATTTTTTTATTCGATAAAGGCCAGATTGTTGAATCTCATTATTTTTTTTGACACCCCTTACTATTATCATCCCCCCATCAATTAATATACATGGGCCAACATTTTGCAACATCTAAATCTTGTTGTAAATCATCCTCCTTCACCTAAAAGAAAAGGTTGAATGCTTGATTCATCAAGGTTGCATGAACAAGTATTGCAACATTGGTCTTCAAATCTCCCTCTTTTAGATGGAGAGAAAGGTAAGACTTGGGTAAAAAACCATCTCTTGCATATATAAAATTTTCATATCTATGAAAAAGTATGTAATTTCAGCTAATAATATTAAAATTCTTGAGTAGAAGAAGGAAAAACAAAGGACAAGAATCTTTCTTTGATTCTAATAGAGATTATTTTTTTTGTATGTTGTTTCTTATATAATTATGTAAGGTGCAAGATTCTTTCTCACTTGAGAGACATCATATATTTTTTTCTCTCTGTAAAGCTTTTACTTGAAATCATTATGTTCTTTAGATAGAGGTAATTTAATCTTTGCCTTTTTATATGTTTCCTTATAAGATCTTCATAAAAATTAAAGGAAGCATTACATACATACCACCCAATTTCTATATATTTACATTTCTAACATCTATACATTATTTTTACATTTATATCACCCAAATCTTCCACATCACATTGTATGTTTTACAAATTACAATACACCTATTGATGCATAGGTATTGTCAAAATTGAAGTTTTGGTGTTGATATGCAATAATGCAAATACATAGAAATTGAGTGGGGCAAAATTACTTAAATATCTAAATTACTTAATAAAAAATATTAAAATTTATTATTTACATAAATAAATTAAAAAATTGAAGTGTCAATTGCCCCCTCCCTGAATATAACCTGATTCCGCCCCTCCGCACTAGATTATAAATAGTAAAATCAAGGTGTTAAATATATAAATCATAATACTACCCCAATCATTATTAGTTCAAGCAAATAGCCGTATAAACTTAATATAACAAGCAAGAGCTTAGCAATGGCATGTTGTCCAATCAAGCTAGAAACATTTTAAAAGAACCGAAAGGCAGGCCAAGTTTGGACGTATTGAAAATAGTAAAAGAAGGTTTTCTGTGGGCTCTTTTGCTTATTGTGGCTTTACATGATTTAATTTTTGTAAATAGAGCTATAGTGCAGTACTTATTAAGTCTATNCCTCATGATCTCCTACACCAAATGACATATTTAATTAGGCCAATTGGCATGCCTAACCTAGCCCAAACACAATATTTGGTCATGTGTACCTCTTTGGACTTATGGCCAAATCCAAATCAATTAAGCTTGGTATGATCAAATGAGCCTTACCATGACTCACCTTAGACTCTAGGGTTGAGTTCC
>JXCR01148562.1:59923-119265 GCA_002079205.1 Phalaenopsis hybrid cultivar | reverse complement strand
AGGATGAAACATCTAAATGATTTCTCCTAAATTGAAGCCAAATAATAGGATAGCTTGGGAAATCACCGAAGTTCTCCTTCAGATCAATGATATCCTCTAGTGTTTCCTCCTTTGGACTCCAAAACAAAAACNTATTAGTGACAGATAAGCAAATTGAACGTCGTTGTTGTGATTAAAGTCTTGCTTTTCTAAAAGTCTTAGTTCATGATTCTAAAACACTCCCTATGGGATCGATATCTAGGACTCCATTAGAGCCCTATATTACTTGAGCGATACGAATACTTGCGTTGACGAATTCGACTTTAATATTATTGAATATTATAATTATACAACTTAATCAAATCAGACACACCTATAAGTCGCGATCAAGTCTTTGGACACTGTTGCTGGAAAATTAAATCTTCTAGTAGCGTCATCAAATTCTTATATTTGTCGATTAACAAAAGAAGTCGGTCAGGAGCTAACCATCATAAATGAGCTATGGACCAATGAATATCACATTTAAACCCTACCTTCTATCATTAATTATTTATTAGTTATCCAAATTATCTACTTATTTCAATTGCCCATTAGTGACAAATAAGCAAATTGAACGCCGTCATTGTAGTTGAAGTATTACTTTTTTATTAAACCTTAGTTCGTAGTATTCTATGNAGGAAGATGAATTTTTCCACTTTTATTAGGACATTTTCAATAAGCCCCCTTGAAAAAGTTAAAGAACAACCAGCTAATTGAAGGGTCATAAAGGTGGGTTCAATCTCTCGTAGTACTAGTCTTTTAAACAAGAAAAAAATCATTCGATTCATGCTCACTCCTGAGTCACATAACACATTTCTAATAAAATTGATCTCATATAGTGTAGGGAATGATAAAACTTATTTTAATTTTGTGGGGGTCTTCTTTAAATTGTAACACTACAATTTTTCAATTAAACCTACTGTTTTAAAGTTCAAAAATTTTCCTTTCTTATTCAAAAACTCATTCATAAATTTTTTATAATTAAGCATTTATTCAAGTGCTTCTGCAAATGAAATGTTAATAATGATCATCTTAAACATTTCTAAAATTTTAGAGAATTATTGGTCCATTTTCTATTTAATTAACCTTTGAATAAAATGTGGTGGTGCTCTCTCCCATTCAATTTAAGTTGCTAAATATATTTTTTCTAAGTCATAGGTAAGTTTTTCTGCAGTTCTATAAGGCTCAGACTCAGACTTTTCTATTCTAAGCATTTCTACTCTAGGTTCCTTAAGCACCTTCCCATTCCTAGGTTTTACATTATTTTAGTGCTCTACATGCTATTTCTATTGGATTCACCTTTGTATTGTTATGTAACATCCATTGTGGTCTCTAGCTCAATGAATTAGATATTTGCTCAAGTTGTGTTTCGATGTTCCTATTGTATTTTATTCCCTATGTTCAACACTACTCCTTCCAAAGATAGGTTATTTCTTTAATTGGGAATTAGAAATGAACCTAGATGGGTAGGTAAGTTTAGGGTTGCCACAGCCCTGGTCATTGTAATTACCTACAGAGTTGGGTTGGTGACTACTTCATTACTAGTTTTCTATCCTTATTATTATTCTAAATAAAGTTTGAGTGGTTTTTACAACCTAAGTTATAAGTCTTAGAATATAGCTATTGAACCTATCTCCTATGACATTCAAGGTTTCCAAAGAATTAGTACAAGAATGTTCTATTGGTCCCTAAGCTATTTCATTACTAGGTAGTGATCCTTGCATTGGATTATGGCTTAGGTTGTCTAATTTCCTAGAAATAGAAACCATTTATGAGGTTAGAATTGCTAGCACATTTGATTTATTGAAAATTATTAGTATTCATCACCTTGATCAGTGAAGAAGCCTCTTAGTATGACTTTAAAATAAGTAAACCCCCAACCTCATCTGTAGCATCTATTATTGACCTCTATTAACCCACAAGCCCATTATAAAATGTCTATAAGTCAATATGGCAAGGCATGTTGGGGACATTTTCTCAGTATCTCCTTAAATCTCTCTCAAGTTTCATAAACAGGTTCTCCATCTAATTGGGTAAATAAGGTGATATCATTTCAAAATTTTATAGCTTTGGATGAAAGGAAGTATTTTGGCGGAAATTTTTAGGCCACTTGGTAATTGATCTTAATTCTAAAGGTTTTATCCACATTTTGGTCTTATCTCTAAGTGATAATAGGAAAAGCCTTAGTCTAATGATGTCATTGGAAATACTATTACATATAAATGTGGCAAATATTTTTATGGAACTTTTTAAGTGAAGGTTGGGGCCTCTTGTGGGTGAGCCCCAAATTGAATTTTTTGCACCACATCGATGATAAGTAATTTTAGTTCAAATAAGATGGCTTTTATGGTAGCATTGTTAATACTCAAAGGCATTTCTTCTACCGAATGATTTGTATACTCTCTAAGAGGTTTGAGGTATTCTTCTTAGAGGGGTTTGCAATTTCCACCAAATTATTTTTGAGTTTCTTAAAGTTTTTTTATTTTGTATGGTCCTCTCTAAGTCAAGGTCTTAATGCAGAAGTTCAATCTGTCCAATACTATGTATAAAATTCTAGAACTAGCAAGTGAGAGACCCAAAAGTAGCAAGAAATAATAATACACAAGAAAAATTAATAAACACTGAAGTAAAATAGGAGTATATGCAGAAAGTAAAAAGAGGAATAATAAAGAAAAATTTTGTTGGCCTTTTAAACATAGAAAATAACAAAAATAATACAAAAAATAGAATATAATACAATGAATTTTAATTCTAAACCTTAACTGTTCTATTAAAATATTCATAAAATTTAAAACTCAACATTGTTCCCTGACAACGGTGTTAATAACATGATGCAATTGAAATGTTATGAAACACTAATAATACACACATATATACATGTCAACTGAGTAGTATACAAAATTGATTTTTTGTATTGATCCCTTGAGGAATAAGTGAACTTCCAAAGTTAAGAAAGTATTCTTGTCACCTAATTTTGAGTCTAGCATAAAGGTTTGAAATTTAGTGATTTTAATGTTTTTCATTCTTTTTTTTTGCAAAAAAAGTAAATTGTATAATAAATTTTGAGTTTGAACAAGTGATAGAAAACATCTTTTTAATTGGTCATATACAATTTATATCTATTTAAGTGACTCTAAAGTTAAAAATCTAGAATAATAGTTTTTTTCTTAGCCCATCATGATGGTCATAAGAAAATTGGGGTTTCAAAATACAGCTAGTCCCATAAACATGTAAAAACCCCGAGGTTTGTAAATTTTATTGTACGATTTCACTTTCGTAACAATAATATTCTTATTATCTTAGAGTTGTGTCTGTTAACTTAATTATTCCACCAGTCTATCTCCGTACCACTAGAACACAACCCATTTTAACATCTTAAGTGATCAGTTTAGAAGTAAATTACATGTAGAAGATTAATCTATAAATTTAAAAATCAAATTACACACAATCAAATAATAAAAATGATACTAATTTTCATAGTTCCAATTCAAGGGGGACAAACATTTAATTCATACTCATTACAGATGAAAATAACACAAATTACATTAAAGTAAATAAAGTTAGAATGATCTCACTGTTATTTTTCACCAACTTAGATGAATTTACAACACAATTTTTAAATTTTCACCCAATTTGATTACAATAATTACACACATCACATATTATCTCTCTAGAGAAATCTCACAACCTCCAGTTAAGAATGACTGAAGGTTACAGTAATTCTTAAGTGACTACCTCCAGTCTCAATCTTCTTCCCCTTTGTGTCACTCCAAGGTTCGATCATTGAATTTTTCTTTGGAGGAGAAATGTCCTCTTTACGTCAACTTAACTTATTTTGTAGTCAGAGATCACCACAGAATCCCTTCATGTCAATTCAAACTGTGTAACTCCAAGATTGATTTATTAGAGTCAGAATTCCTCTACAGAGTGTTGGAGTCTCGCTCTCCATGTTTCTAAAGCAATTTTCTCTTGTAGGTAGCACCTTGATACTAAAAGTGTCACATATATTCTAGTGTGGAGCCTTGGTGCCAATAAAAGTGGCACCAAGGTTTCATCCTCTCTGTTTAGCACGCTTCGGAGATGGAGAAGAAAATTATAGCTGCGGCGTACCAATGCCACTATTAACATTGATACACCAATAGTGGCGTGCATATGCTAGAAAATGGTGTAGTTACTCCAAACTTAATTTTTGGGCTTCCAGATGTTGTGAGGTCCTTTTAAGCCTCGAACATGCAAATAAGATAAAAACAACTTGAAAAGCATAAACTTGATACACATGGTGAAAATATTGCATGAAAATAAAATAAACTACATCACAAATTTGATACACATCAACCTCCATTGTATAGTTTTCCAATAATGAATTAGACGGACCACGTCATAGCTACGCCAATGCATGATGTCGTTAAGCCATAGGAAGATTTAGCTATGCTTGACAAATCTCCATGAAATCATCAAAACAAGAAGAATGGAATAATTATGCTACTTACTGGCATAATTACACCATTCAAGCACTATGCATGTTTCATGTTTTGACTTCGCAATGTGTATTTAATCCTTGTAACCTGTAAAATACCACAAAAAATACCTTCTAATAGCATAAAATCATGATAAATATGAAGGAAAGNAAAACAACTTGAAAAGCATAAACTTGATACACATGGTGAAAATATTGCATGAAAACAAAATAAACTACATCAAAAATTTGATACACATCAACCTCCATTGTATAGGTTGCCAATAATGAATTAGACAGACCACGTCATAGCTACGCCAATGCATGATGTCGTTAAGCCATAGAAAGATTTAGCTATGCTTGAAAAATCTCCATGAAATCATCAAAACAAGAAGATTGGAATAATTATGCTACATACTGGCATAATTACACCACTCTAGCACTATGCAGGTTTCATGTTTTAGCTTCGCAATGTGTATTTAATCCTTGTAACCTGTAAAATACCACCAAAAATACCTTCTAATAGCATAAAATCATGATAAATATGAAGGAAAACATATAAATTAAGTTGTGAAATATCATGAATTTTATTCGCATTAATTTTCCCAAACTTACCCAATATTTTCCCTCAAGTAATCTCATATCTAAAATTTTACTTAGTTAAATAATTTTTGTAGCTCTTATGTCAGATTTTTTTTATTCTCTAAAAAACTATATAATTCACACTAAATTCAGTTTTAGGATCCCCACCAAGTGAGGAGAGAACCGTTTGACCAGTTGTAGATCCTAGCACCACAGCCTTAGAAGTTCTGAATGTCATATAGAATAGGATGAACTACCCTTATTTAAACACTTACATCCACACTTAAAAAAAACCACCCAAAATTTAATAGTGCAACAAAAACCAAGCTATAAGAAATCAATAGTGGGGGAATCCACATGCTAAACCTGTAGGTAGTTGGAATACCTAAGGAAAAAATATTAGAAAACAACGTACTCATAAGAATTTCAAGCCAATATCTATCCTACACATAAAAAGTCACCCTTTAAGGAGCCAGTTATAAAACTGGGGCCCTATATACAGAGCTAAGCTGTAGTTGTTAGGAACTCAACATTAAAATGTGTGAACATTTTAGACATCTCAAGTTTCTTGTTCAAAGTGAGGGTGATATAGATGTGGATGTCATTAGTAGAATTCAAGTTGGTTGGTTGAAGTACAGGAATGCATCCAACCTATTTTTAAGATGATGGTGAGACCTGCAATGTTATATGACAAAGAATGTTAACCTTTAAAAGAGAAGAATAAAACAAAGTTAAGTGTTGTTGAGATGAGAATGCTTAGATGGACGAGTGGCTTGACACATATAGACAAAATGTGAAATGGATATATTCGTGATAGGGTTTATGTTGCTAGTTGTTGTTCTTAATAGTTAATTTGTTGTCGATAAACTTACATGACTTCCTTAATCTTGGTTAATTCCAATGAACTTTCAAAGCTAGCTATTGTTTCTAATCGCTAATCTGTTTATGAAATTGGGGTGTATGTTGAATTGAACTTCATTTTATTGTAGAAGTATGGCTACAACCATACTCAAGAATGATGTTTGATAACTTATTATGTGTCACTTTTAAATTTGTTGTCTCCAACAGGGCTTTTTTTACGAGCTAAAACGTATCCCATGTATCGAACCTTAAAGAGATTAGCTTTCTAATCCAATTAAGAAAGAACTTTAGTATGGTGGGAGAGGGGGGATAATAAGAAAGCACTATTTATAAAGTTGTCTCCCTAGTTTAAAAGCAGTTCTCGAATAATGGATGCCTGAATAAAATGCGGGATGACTACCCCACTACTGTTGTGCGAATGACGTTAACCTGAACAACCTTTTGAGACTCCATTGAAGGTTTCCCTTCCCAGCCTGAACAAAATTGTCATAGACTTTGTATCTGAATAGGATACATGAAGCTTGCTCTGCTACAATTGTGCATGAGGTGTTGGCATGGATGACCTTTCGAGACTTAAGTGAAGGTTTCTCCCCACATCAAAGAATGCTTCATAAATGATCTTCAAGAGGTGTAAAGGAGGTTTATTCACTAGTTGGATGATTTATATTATTGAAAAATAAACTAGAGGCTCGATATTTTGGACTTGAAGTCAGCGTTGAATGAGAGTACTTTTCCCACAGACAGTGCTAAATGGATGGGTGTCGGAAGGTCCACAACAGTAGTGATTATTTAGCTTCTTAGTATTAGACACAAATCCAATACACATGTAGATAAAAGAGAAGTAAGCAAGGAAATACACCTTAATTTTTACACATAAACTCTAGAAAGGGAAAAAATCTCAGGGTTGGCCAAATTGATATAATCCACTATATAATTGTGAGTAAGTGTGTTCACTTTTCTTTAATATTAAGAAGGATGGAGTTACAAAGTTGATATATAGTGATAGTGCAGTAATAATAGCTATTATTGGTGGTTAAGGCCATAGTCAATGGCTATGAACGTAGTGGCCCGTCAAGAATATTGCAAATAGTGGTTGTAATGTAAGCTTATCATAGATTTTGTAATTCATTGTTGTGGCAGTAGTTGGATATGTAGATTATAGTTGGTTGCTTTGAGAGTGTCAGTTTTCTGTAGAGGTAGTGGTAAGGAGTTCTGGGAGCCATGTGCCACATAGGTCATAGTAGTAAATTGTGATGACGTTCAATCATAGAGGTCAGAGTTAAGAGCCACATGGGCTAATGACCCGTAGTCCATAGTTGATCACATAGGCCATAATGGTAAGTTGTGATCACATCCTTAAGCGATAGGAGTTTAGAACTTAGTTGGTCACATGTTTAATATTCATGGGTTATGATGGCGTCGGTAAGCTGTAAAGGCCAATGTTGAGAGTTACACAAGATGTGAACCACATAGGCCATTATTGATCACTTATGTTGTAGTGGTGAGTTGTGACAGCATATGTAGGCCACAGGGGCTAAAATTTGAAAGCTCCATGAGTTGTGACTCATTTAAGTCATAGTTTGTCACTGCACCGTATTGGTGAAGCTACGACTATGTTTGTAGGCTACAGAGACTAAAGTCAAAAGAATTACAAACTATAAGCTACATAGGTTGTAGTTGCTCACGTAAACATTATGTGTGAGTTGTGACGAGAGAGCTTTAGGGGCCTAGAGAAAGTCACCGTTTTTTAGGTGCATTATTACACTATCTTCGGGAAGCGTCGTTACATCATATGAAGGTTGTGTTGTTGCACCATACTATGGTGTTTTGTTGCACCACGATCAAGGTACGTTATTACATGATTTTTAGAGTATATCTTTGTATGATGTGTTAGACAATGTATTGTGTTGCATTATCCGATAATGTACATTGTCGGAAGCTGCCAAAATTCAGTCTAATTATCAATTGTGATTAAATTGAACATGTTCAAGCTAAAATTCCATTAAAGATAAAAAACATTAGGACTTAAAAAATATTAATTAAATTATTAAATAAAAAAAAGAATATATAGAATTGAATTAAATAAAACATGCGTTAGATTTACATGTGACTCAACAATTTGTCAATGAGCTCAAATTAAACCTATAATTGACTTGTTTGCTCACAAGGAGTATAAACTGAACAGTTGAATTTTTGAATTGCATTAAAAACTTCATTAAATGAATGATGGAGTCCTAGGAAAGTTGTTATGAATTTTAAAGTCTATTTTTAAACTATATCAAAACATATGGTAGGCTTACGATGAAGTTAATTACAAACATATAAATATAATAAAGTTTCACTGAACATCGAAGAATTAAAAAATTGGAGGCTAAAAACAATAAATCAAATTCATCTTTTTAACTACACAATCAATATTCTAATTTTTCTTTAATTTCCATTAGGTCCATAACCCTCCTGGACATGTAGATAGAAAGTGAGAAATGATACTTAGAATTTAGATAACTATGTGCCTTATAAAATTTTCATAAATGATCTTTCAGTCTATATATGCTTTCTTGATATTCTTATGAGCACCTTATATATCACCTAAGTGTTTCAAGAATCATGCAAGCAATATGATTCAAGCACCTTTGAAAGTGTTCACAAGTATTTTGTAAGTGTACCAAAATTAGAATAAGTGCATTAAACAATTGTACTAAAATGCATACACTTCATAAAATTTAATACTCACTTGTATTATGACCACCATATTGAATGCTTGATTATATGATTTGAGAATGCTACGTAAGCTTAAATTGAATAAATTTAAAATGCCACATCTTGAAAAATGACCATATTATAAAAAATGACACCTTCATGTGTTACAACACTTATCTCAAATTTCATAAGCTTAAATGCCTAAGAATACTGAGTGAGTTTAGGCTAAAAAAAAATCCACATTAATAAGTTTGCATGTGTTTTAAAGCTCTACAAACATATTCTTTTCAAAAGACAAGTTAAAAGTGTTAAATTATATACACTCTCAAACGACTTGTCTTGCCTATAGGACAATATTGTAAGTCTTATCTATGGCCACTGTAATTTTCTCAAATGATCCTCCTTTTTAGATGGGCTGGAGTTAACTAGACTGAGCTCCCACGGAGCTAGTCTGATCCTCATCTTAGCAAGAATGGGAGTTGATAGGATCAATTCTCTTTTGAATGCCTAAGTGATTAAGCTCAAATAAATACCAAAATAAGCATTTCAGTCTTTTATAGATGATGATTGTGTTGAATGAAAATCTCAACCAGAGGGGTGCATCCTAAGATAATAAAATAATACTTCAAAATATTAATATTTTAAAATACTAAAATGATATCTATCTTTTAAAAGTTAAAAGCAAAAAGTCATCCACCCAATGTAATTCTTTGTCAAGTGTGACAACTCTAATGGTAACATAGAGCTAATGTCATGCCACGTGTATCACTAAATTCATGATAAAAAATAATGTCATTCCAGCAAGGAAGTGGTCTGAGTACTCTGTTTGAATGATTTTACCACAAAATTACATCACAAAGAAGCAGTTAAGACCTAAGGCCTTTGACTAAGTGATTTGTCGACAAAAGACATCATTATATTTTGGTCACGATTGTAGCTCACATATTCCCTAATTGTAGTTTGATTCTTTAAGTTGTGAATCATATGATATATTTGGTAGGGCATAAATACCTATGTAGCTAAGTTTGACTTAGATTAGTCGTGTTAGATAAATATCCATCACAAGTTTACAAGGTTCTCTTAAACAAGTAACCCATTGTTGCTGACATGGATCTTTTTATTAAGTTGGGTCGACTACCAATTAATGACTAAGTAGGCCAGAGATCACGATGACCCGAGATGATGAAACTAAGTGGTCTTTATCGGGTGTGTCATCATTTCCTCTATCATTCACTCCAAGCTAATGGTTATAATTTCATAATTTCTAAATTTTAAAACTACTTGTATCGTATGTTGAGCAATCACTTCCTAATGACTAGCCTTAATAGAAATTCTTCTATCATTATTGGGAGGTGTAATTATTCATAGAGGCTTGCACATATGAGAAAACTCAAACCATAGAATTTAAATTCCTCACAAAATGAGGGTGAAATCTACTATCTCATATGTATTATGAAAATTTGACCCGAAACTTCACGTTAAACTCTCTCATCATCTTCATTCTGGTTCTCTATCTTTCATTTACGAGGGAGGCTGGCATATTTCAAATTTTTGGAGCCCACGACGACCAATGGTGGCGGTGGACGGTGGCTAGTGACTGGCTGTGAATCGTGTTGGGAGACAGTCGATGACAGGTGGTTGTCAGCCATTTGCAGAACTTGGACGGGTGTGACAAGCAGGTGGCCATTGTATGGTGGTGGCAGACGACAATGGTGGCTGGTGGATATGATGACAGGAGGGCAATGTTGGTGGCTGGTGGTTGGGGTGCCAGCAATTAACACTTTACATAAGCATGTGTATTGAAAATTCACCAAAATCCAACTAATCTCAAATATTTTGAAAATCAACTAAGGAATGATTCCAAATGCATTGTTTCACAGTGCATTTGGAACCAAATGCCTTTATTCCCAAAACTTTGTAAAAAGAATACAGTGCACTCATTTTGCAACCAAATATCTCCTAAGTCATTCAGATAACAAAACCCTAATAATTTATCTCTCTACTAACATTTTTTAACACAAATTGGGATATGAATATTCCAGTGAAATGGTATTTTGAAAATAATAGTTTAAAAAGAAAAGAAGATCAAATTTTAAGATATTGAGCCATAATATTAATGTTAAAATATTAGAGGCCATACTACATTTAATAAAAAATTTAACTCATGGGCAAAATAATTTGAGATTGCCTTATGATATGGAAATAAGATGTAAAATAAGTTTCTTAGAATATCTTAGCATCATAACTATGATTATTTATTACATATCGTACAATTTTTTTGAATTTACATATGTAACACCAAAACTTTTATTTTTACATTTATACCACTCAAATCTATATTATCAAATGAGATACACACTTCTTATGCATAGATGTTATCATCCAATCCTACTTCAATCATGGCGATTTGCAAGATATGTCATTCATTGAAGATAACAATTAGAGATATTCTAGATTTTTCAGGAGGATAAAAAGAGAGAACTTTATGCTTGCAGAGATAAAGTGCTTTGTGTGAAAAATCTGAAGAATAAGAATATAATAGATTTGATCCAATTGAAAAAATTTTCTATGTAAGCGAAGTTATAAAAATCCACTCTTCCTCTTAGTAGGAGAAGATGGATAAAATAGGGAGATTCACATACATAGCACTCAACTCCTGTGAATTTACATATCTAACACCTAAATTTTAATTTTTACATATTTATACCATGTTTAATGTGCATTTTTTTTAAATTAAAAAGTTATATTTTTTATGTGACATAAAAGATTTAGGTGGTATGAAGACAAAAAATTAAATTTAGGTGTTAAATATATAAATAAATAGGGAATAGGTGATGTGCATGTAAATTGCCATTAGAAAAAACAGAAGTCTTTGCGATATGTTAGAATCGCCTTTGATTTTTGCAGCCGTTACAATAGTTTTCATGGAACCATCTGCTGAATTATTTTAAAAAAATGACTTTACATCACCTATGTGAAATTTATGTTTATTTTTTAACCAAACTAAGTAAATATGTGAAATAGTTTTCAGTAAAGTGCCAAAATAGTCTCCTTTTATTTTGATATTGGGCTCTAATAGTCCCAAATGAGAACTATTTTAGCTTTAATTTAAAAAGATATGGAAATTATTTTCACACTTCTATGAACTCTGGGACTAAAAGAGTCTTATGTAAATAATCAAGAACTATTTTGGCACATTATGAATTTTTAAACTTTGTTAATGATAAGAAAATATACATACTACATGAACCAAAAATCCAAGATGAAACAACATTAAATTGTAATAGCTTATAGAAAAAAGAATTACATTTTGAGTGAATATTGTAGCATATAACAGCTCTATGCTACACACTTGCGACTATGCGACGGTTTCTCCACCTCCGTTGCAACTGCTCCTCACAGCAAGATCACCTGCAGCGACGCGATTTTATGATACTCCACTTTCCCTATATCTATCTATCTATCTATCTATCTATCTATATATAATAAATGAGTTGAATTCTCTATGACGAACCCGACTTAAAAAATATTAGTGTCAACTCTAACCTAGATTTTTTGAGTCAAGCTAAAGTCATGTTGACGTGCTGAGTCAATTTTTGACACCCATATGTTCATAGTTTCCTTAATTGGAGCTCTTTTCTTAAGCTTTTCCTTAAAAATGCTTTCTTGGTATCAGAGGAAAGGTCCATATCCTAATCTTTTTAATCCTCTTCTTCCTTTTCCCATATTCTGCAATCTTACCTCTCTTCTCAAATGTCTACCTCATCCTCTTCTACTAATCCAGCTTCAAACCTCTCTACACCAACCATGACCGAAATCCCTAAACCTTCATCCCTCAATATTTTGATGTCAAACATCAAAACAATTGCCCACATCCAACTCACAACCGAAAACTACCCTACCTAGAAATCCCAAATTTACAAGCTCTTCAAGGCAAATGACATCGATAGCTTCTTAGATGACTTGGCAGCTTGTCATCCAACACTAATCCAAACCACCAATGGTCAAATAATCCAGAACACGCAATTTCTCACTTGGCCACTTATCAATCAGAATTTTTCAGCGGCAATCTACTCTACCATTTCTCCCATAATTCTCCCCTGCATCCTCAATTTGGAATCCACTTCAAAAATTTGGACAACCCTGCTAGCCGGCTCTAATCAACCAACAAATCATGCATCATCTAACTGCGGAATGAGATCTATCACATTTCTATGAAGATTCAACCAATGAAACAATATCTTCTCATGATTCAATCACTTGTTAACAACATTACTGTCGCCGGAGGATACATTGATCTGAAAGACATCATCCTTCACACTCTCAACGGACTACCAACCTCCTATCAATCCTTCAAAACAACCATTCACACTTGAGATGGACCTATCAAGCTAGATGACCTCTACTCATTTCTCTGCAGCGAAGAACCCAACATCTTAGTTGAGATTGAGAATGAATCAAATGTCAATTCCAGTGCCCTCTACACCTCCCAATTCAGCAACAATGCAGCTAGCAAAGGCTGAGAAAAACAACCTAACGGTGCCAGAGGTAACAACAGTAATCACAACAATTTCAACCTGCTCGAGATGGTCGTTGCTTCGGCAATACATCCACTCGTCCAACATGACAAATTTGTGGTACATTAGGTCACACAACAATCATTTGTTCACACATAGCCAAGCCGACTTCAGCATGTATCCTTGCACCCCTCTTAACATCAAACAACAACCCAACTGACGAATGGCTGCTTAACTCCGATGCAACCTACATCTCACATCCAGCCTTGAGCATCTTCAACTTGCTACACCAAATTCTGACTCCAACTCTATTACCATTGAACATGGCTTGACTCTTCCAATCGGCCACTCAGGCAAAGGTATCCGAACAACCCTTATTGTAAGTTTCAACAACCTCAACTTCTACACTCACCACATCCACTCAAAATCTCTTCTTCATCCATCAGCTCACCTCCGAAAACAATTGTGACATTCATTTTAAAAAATGTGGTTTTGTTATCAAGGATCGAAGGACAAACCAAACCTTACTTCAAGGACCTAGCAAAGACAGTCTCTACCACATCACCTTTTTTACTCCCACCAACACCTCATCTTCAACCAAGATATGACATTTCTGGTTTGGCCATCCTCATCAAGCCACCACCAAAGCTACCTCTAGAACAACTACTACAACCATAACTATTTTTTCTCTTTTTTATTTTTTATAGTGACTGTAATTTGTCAAAAAGTCATGGGCAGTCTTTTCCTCTTTTTATTTCAAAATCAAAATATCTAGCTAAATTTATTCATTTTATTATTTGGGGACTTGCCCTTGTTATGTCCATTCATGATTATAAATTTTTAATAATTACACTCGCTACATTTGGGTTTTTCTTTTGGTTTATGAATCTGAAACTACAAATAAACTAATGTCTTTTCCCAAATTGTTTCAAAATAAATTCAACAAAAACAACAAAACTCTACACATTGATGGAGGGAGAGAGTTTACATCTCATTATTTACAGAACTATCTCCAACTTCATGATATTCTTCATCAATTCAACTGCCCTTACACACCCCAACAAAATGGGGTCGCTAAGCTTAAGTATCAACATCTCAATGAAACACCAAGAACCTTACTTCTAACCACTCATCTACCCCTAAATTTCGGACTGCTGCCCTCATGACAATCATTTATCTCATTAATCGAATGCTATCTGAAAACACTTATCTAAAGTATCCTCACAAGTTACTACATAACAAACCACCCATCTATTCCAACCTCAATTTATATATTTGCCTCTGCTTCTAACAAAAGCTGCAAGCTTCCACAGAAATTCTTTCCCATAGCTCCACCATGCATCTTCATCAACTACTCTTTTTTTCTATATCAACACACCTCACCCTATAACATCATCTACATCAACCACTATCATTCCACCCACACTTTTATCTCCAACATTCTCACAACCTACAAACACCATCTCTCCTACCTCCTCCAAAATCTCACCCATTCATTCTACATCTCCATTCCTTCCATCATCTTCTGACTAACTATAATCATCACCTAATACTGAAACTTCCCACACACCACCTATATCAAATCCTACAAATTATTCCATGATCACTAGATCTAATATTGGGTCTCTTAAACCTGACAACGACTTTATATATGCTTAAAAATATAAGTATTTAATACTGTTGCTAAAAGATTTAATTTCTCAGCAACTGCACCAAAACTTAATAACAGCTATAGATTCGATGAAGATGGATGTATAAAATATTCAATAATTGTAAAGTCACACTTATCAACGCAAGTATACGTATCACTCAAATAATATAGGGCTCTAATGGAGTCGTAGATATCAATCCCACATGGAGGTAATATTAGAACTACGAACTAAGATTTTAGAAAAGCAATACTCAATCGCAACAATGAAATTCAATTTGTTTATCTGTCACTAATGGCAATTGAAATAAATATGTAATTTTAATAACTCTTAAATAACTAATTATACCAATGAAGGTTCTTTAGAAAAGCAATACTTTAATTGCAACAACGAAGTTCAATTTGTTTATCTGTCACTAATAGAAAATTAAAATAACTATTTAAATTTTTAATAACTCTTAAATAACTAATTATACTAATGAGGTTTTTAATGTGATATTCAATATATCTTAACTCAATAAAATTATACTAATGAGGTTTTTAATGTGATATTCAATATATAAGAAAACATCATTCTCCTTGTCAAGAGATTATAGTGAATGGATAAAGTGAATCAGTTTAATTTGTATTATGCCATATAGGAGCATACCTATTCTTTACCCTTTGGTCCAGAAATAAAAAAATATTGACTAATCCTACGCTTGTTTACTGAATCTGCGGCTAGTCTAGGAGGATACTGGCTCTCACTTCGGAGCTCCCACGTTCCCCTCGTCTGAGGGCTAATATCTACACTTAAGCACCCAAACGATAAGATCGAATTGGGGATTTTAGTCTGTCACTCTAAAATCTTCAATTCTACGCACGATAATTTTATTTCCCTATTTATTTGCACCCAATTTCTAAGGGCTCCAAATCTATGCCCGATAATATTATTTCCCTATTTATTTGCACCCAACTTCCAAGGGCTTAACCTCCCTAAATCTTGGATGTAATCTTCACTTTAGTTGTAAAACTCAACATATTTTAACAAATTACTCCCTGAATCTTGGATGTAATCTTCACTTTAGTTGTAAAACTCAACATATTTTAACAAATTTATCCCTGAATCTTGGATGTAATATTCACTTTAGTTGTAAAACTCAACATATTTTAACAAATCAAATATCTCCAATTCTACTCCCGATAATTTTATTTCCTTATTTATTTGCACCCAACTTCCAAGGGCTTTGACCTCCATGAATCTTGGATGTATCTTCCAAGGGCTTTGACCGCCTTGAATCTTGGATGTAATCTTCACTTTAGTTGTAAAACTCAACATAACTTAACAAATTAATTGCCCAGATTGAAAGTAAATTAAGATCGAAGTGAAAAGATCATCACAATTTCTTAAATCAATTGACCTCCCTGAATCTTGGATGTAATCTTCAATTTAATTGTAAAATTCAACATATTTTAACAAATTAATTGGGTGAATCTTGGATGTAATCTTTTTTAAAACTCAACATATTTTAACAAATCAATTGGCTAGATTGAATTTCCCTATTTATTTGCACCCAACTTCCAAGGGCTTTGACCTCCCAGAATCTTGAGATGTAATCTTCACTTTAGTTGTAAAACTCAACATATTTTAACAGATCAATTGACCAGATTGTGTAATCTTCACTTTAGTTGTAAAACTCAACATATTTTAACAAATTAATTGGCCAGATTGGTAATCTTCACTTTAGTTGTAAAACTCAACATATTTTAACAAATCAATTGGCCAGATTGAAAATAAATTAAGATCGAAATCAATTGGCCATATTGAAAGTAAATTAAGATCGAAGTGAAAAGATCATCACAATTTCTTTAACATTTTCATGGCTCCACCAATTCAAATCACTATTTCACAAATCTCAAGACAAGGAGAAAGACAAAGAAAACTACTCAGATCTCATGGGGAAAATACAACAAAACTCGGAATTCATATATAAAATTAAAGTCATACAAACTACAATGATAAATAAACTTATCTCCAATTTCTCCCCAAGAAAACTCCTCGATGTACTCTTCCTTTCTTTACAACACACAGAATTCCTCTTCGAAGCGGCAAGGAGGAAGAAATCTCTTACTTTCCCTCCACTCTTACAATCTCTCAAAGAATTCCTCACAATTTAGACTCTCTAGCAAACACTAATGGAACCTCTCCAACCTCCAAGACCTTTCTAACATCCAGGACCACTTTAGCTCCACCAATTTTTGGCCAAAATCTTTTTTTAAAGTTGTGGACGAGTTTTCCCAAGAGTTGCCTAAGCACCCCTCCAAAATTCGTCCTCATCCAATGCTTTGTTGGACATAAATGCCGAGCTCGCCATTGGCGGCCTCAAGGACGTGGTCGGCGAGCCTTCTAAGTGAATTAATTCTTGAGTCTCAGGAAAAGTCAACCGTCGGTGCCTTAGTTCAAATCTTCACATTTTGGTTTTTTCGCTGCAAATTCGCTCCTTTTTGCATCTTTTTGCTCCAATGACCCTAATTCATCATTCCTGCAACAAAACATCAAAAATACATTTCTTTAAAGTGTAATATCATCAAAAACAGTGTAAAATAGGTATGAAAATCTCAACATGATTTCCTTTGGTCAAAACCCAAACAACCCCTAAAATTTCACACAAACATTTCCAACATTGTTGACCCTACCTCCTAAGCTCAAGCTCTCCAAAAACAAAATTCATGAATTTTGGTTGATCCTCCATCCTCAACAAAAAATAATAGATTGCAAGAAAACCTTCTAAACTAAATACAACTCCAATGGAAGAGTGGCTAAGCATAAAGATTGTCTGGTTGTTCAAGGCTTCAAACAACAGGAGGGCTTAGATTATACCACTACTTTCAGTCCTGTAGAAAAACTAGCCACAATGCAGATTCTCCCCAATATAACTCTCCAAATTCAGTGGGAAATCCACCAACTCAATGTCAATATGCCTTTCTTCTTTGCTCAATAGAGGAAAATCTTTATACGTCCAACCTCAAGGATTTTGAGATCATCAATATCCCTATAGAGTATGCTTGCCTAAAAAGGCACTCTATGGTCTTAAACAAATGTCCCAACTGTGGTACCATACACTTATTAGCCATCTATGAGCAAAAGAGTTTGACATCAGCACAACAAACCCATTCTTCCCCATATACAAGCATCAGTGAGTCATAATGTACTTTCTTATATACATATATGACACACTTATCACAGAAAATGATCAAACAACCATAACCCATATCATTTCTGATCTTAAATATGCATCTAACCTCAAAGTATTCAGCCCTATAAATACATTTCTTGTCATTAACATTCAAACCACACCCAATGATTATCACCTTACCAAAACTCCCTACATTACCTCACTCCTCTAACAACTAGATATTGCTATCTTGCAAACTAGTCAGTATCCCACAACCTCACAAACTACAACATGGTCCCAATTACCTCTAAGAGCATCTAACTCCAACCCAATATCACCAACTTGTCAGCTCACTCCAATACTTAACCATTACCAAGCCCAATATTGCATTATTCTTACTCAAACTATAGATGCTAAAATAGGCATGAACGTTCGAATCATTTAAAAAATTAAAAGTAAACAAGTAAAAAAATTTGACTATATATTTGTAAGATGAAGACAATATAAATAAAATAATTTTTTCTTTATCATGAATTAAAAACAAGTACCTAAATTATATTGTAGAAGTATTCAAATTGTGTTATGTCAAATAGGAGCATTATTATTCTTTACCCTTACTAGAGATGCTATAAAGAACATTGACTAGTTTAAAGTTTGAATAGTCTTAAAGACGAGTTAGGTAAAAAAGATACTAGCTCTCACTCTAGAGTTCCCTCTTCTCCCTCCATCTCAGAGCTAATATCTCGTATCAAAACCTAAAACTAGAAACCAACTTGGGGGCTTTAGCCTATCACTCTAAAGTCCTCTAACTCTACACCCTTTAAAGTTTATTTTCATATTTATTTGCTCTGAAACATATGAATTACATTATCATCCAAACAATCTCATGTGATTTTCACCATTAATTGACTGCGATAATACCATCACAAATCTTACATGTTCTCACAACAAATATTAACATCTTAATTGGCCAAATCAAAAATTAAATGAAGTACAAGTTTTAAAATCATCATAACTTATTCCAACATTAAAGATTAATACTTCACACAACTTCCATTGAACACTTAATCACTTATCATTTTAAGGAGAAAGATAAATAAACTATTCAGAATTCATGGAGAAAACACAACCATACTTATATTTAAAAGTAGAAACCATGTAAACACACAAGAAGTCTAAATTAAAACTAAATGTAGTCACAAAGACAAAACTTATCTCAAATCCTCTCTTTTCTTCCTTTCTCTTACAATACTCTCAACTAACACACTATAACTCCTCCCTTTCTTCTCTCTAAAAGTATCCTAATTAATCTAAGAGAGAGGCATCGTTGGCTAATTGAGACTCCTTAGGGGGAGCTAGGGGTGAGAATGAGGAAGGGTGGTCTTTCAATCCAATACAAGTCCTCTTTTATAATTTTCCAAAAGATGCTTTGGTGTCTATTCAAAATGTGTCCATATTCAATGAATTTTCCAAGAGTTGCCTCCTTTCAAAAACCATATGAATGTATTTTCATGTCCATTAACCATATCCCACGTTTTCACCAAGAGTTGCTTCAAACACTCCTTCAAAAATTCGTCCAAATTCATTGAATCATTTAAGCAACTACCTCTGGCTCTTAAGCGCGAGGTATGTGGTGCGTAGGCGTGGCTCGCTCGATTTTCCAGACAATTAAGCGCCGGTTCTGAGTGCTTAGGCAACATAGTTCTTTCGCACACCTTTTTAACTTTTACCCCAAATTTGATCTTTTTTCACTCTTTTCACTAATTTTCATCTATTTAACTGTACCTGAAAGAAAAACACACTAACACCTTCCATTAAGCATAATATCCTAAAAAATAGGTATAAAAATGTGTACATTAATACTATATATTTTAGGTGTATCACCAAGCATTACCAACGAATCAAATTTTCTAGAAAAAGATTATGACATTAAATTTTCATATAACCGTCATTATCCTTATACAGTTAGAATATCAGTTAGTTTTAGAATTGCAAAAAGTGTTTTACCTACAAGCTAAAGACTATCGGTAACATTAAAAACAATGATTTATCTCATCATAACTGATAAATTGTGGATGTCAGAAAACCTAAAGTCCTATAGATGATAGTATGTCATAAGTTAAGTAATGATGAGCAAATTTTAGTGGTTGGATGATTGTGATAGAACAAAACTCTAGAGTTCTTTAGAATTTTAAGCTTTTTTTAAACTAAAGTTTAATCTCAATTCACATAAAGAATGAGGATATGTTCATTATTTTTAAAGTGTTTTAATGACCTCAAAATTGAGTGATCATGAGCTTATTTAATTCCTATCATTTAGAAACTAGATATGATAATCAACATGAATGATTTGAAATATATGGTCCTTCAATTAATACTTCAAAAAATTCATCCATACTTTAGGAGCTTAGTTCAACCGCATTTGAATATGAATCAAATTACTTTCTTATATATTATATTTACTTATCAAGAACTTTAGTCTAACTGTAAATTTATAGATATTAGAGCTAAAATGATGTATAATTTGAATATAAAAGTTATCTCATATAAAATGTATTCAAATTTAATCCTACAAAGTAGATTTTTAGTAACATGTCATGGGTAATGGATTTAAGTGATACCAAAATCAAGCAAATTTTTACATGTTTGGGCCTTTAGCTGGTTGATGCATGTTGAACTAAGGAACTTGTCGATTCTCGTCCTTCCACCTTCTGCAATACATGAGGTGTATGTCTCACATGCCCAAAGAGCAGTGATGGCCTCTTAGAAGGTTAAGCCGGCATTGAACAACTCTTATCACGAGAAATCCACTTTTTTGTGGTTTGTTAAACTGAATAGAGATTAAAACTTATTAGAGCAATTAATGTCTCTACAAATGTTGAAGTTATGAGTCATTAATAATATTAAATTTCTCTTACATAAAGAACATTTTGCAAAATGGTAGAGACCTACCATCATTTTCTTATCAGTCCTAAATCTGATATGTACTTCTCAAAATTACTGATAATTAGAAGTATCTAATTGATGCAATGTAAGCAATAGTGATTTGCTTTTGTTTGACAAATGAATCTATTACAAGATTGCGCCTAATTGTTCTTTTTTTATAAAGGTAAAAAGAAGACCTAAGTTTCACATTTTTATATAAAGGATTCAATAATTAATTTTGTATGGATCTTCAAAAATTATTGTGCGTATGCACACACATGTATAACGCTCAACACTCGCTTGCTAGTTTACTTAGCCTTCCTTCCTACAAGGATAGTGGCCAAGCTAGCATCCCCTCAATAATGTAAATCACCACCTTTTATTTGATAGTACACATCCGCCAACCAACATTCGATGGTAGCTTTCAATAGGGGTGTCAATTTAGGTAATGGTTTGAGTTTGTGTTTAAACCAAACAAACTTGAATATTCTTGACTCACTCAACCCATTTATTATATAAGTCAATATTTAACTCAAATTGAACTTGTCTTAAAGTTGGCTTGTCTAACCCACTTCTATATGAATTATGCAATTTTTAGTTCAACATAATGTGACTAACCCAAATATAGCTTTTTAACCCAATCAATCTAAAATAAACACACTTAACCCAAATCAGAGCAGTAATTGAGTCAATTTTGGGTTTGCTTTATGTTAAATGAGAACTTTAAATTCCAACTAATGAGTACATGGGTAGATAATTTTACAATGAAATTCTCGTAATCTAATCAACCCAAATAATAATTTTTTTATTCGATAGAGGCCAGATTGTCAAATTTCGTTATTTTTTGACACCTTCTACTATTATCGTCCACCCATCAATTAATATACATGGGCCAGCATTTTGCAACATCTAAATCTTGTTGAAAATCATCCTCCTTCACCTAAAAGAAAGGTTGAATGCTTGATTCATCAAGGTTGCATGAACAAGTATTGCAACATTGGTCTTCAAATCTCCCTCATTAAGATGGAGAGAAATGTAAAACTTGGGTAAAAAACCATCTGTGACATATATAAAATTTTCATATTTATGAAAAAGTATGTAATTTCAGCTAATAGTACTAAAATTCTTGACTAGAAGAAGGAAAAACAAAGGACAACAATCTTTCTTTGTTTCTAATAGAGATTTTTTTTTTGGTATGTTGTTTCTTATATAATTATGTAAGGTGCAAGACTCTTTCTCACTTGAGAGACATCATATATTTTTTTCTCTCTGTAAACCTTTTACATGAAATCATTATGTTCTTTACATAGAGGTGATTTAATCTTTGTTTTTTTTATATGTTTCCTTATAAGTTCTTCATAAAAATCAAAGGAGGCATTACATACATACCACCCAATTTCTATATATTTACATTTCTAACATCTATACATTATTTTATACATTTATATCACCCAAATCTTCCACATCACATTGTATGTTTTACAAATTACAATACACCTATTGATGCATAGGTATTGTCAAAATTGAAGTTTTGGTGTTGATATGCAATAATGCAAATACATAGAAATTGAGTGGGGCAAAATTACTTAAATATCTAAATTACTTAATAAGAAATATTAAATTTTATTATTTACATAAATAAATTAAAAAATTGAAGTGTCAATTGCCCCTATTCCATACGGATTACCTAAAATTTACGATTCCATACGATCCGGACCGTAAATCATCTGATTTACGGTCCTGATGTATTTCGGTGGGCCTCACCTAAAATTTTTTATTTTTTAAGAAAAAACGGAAATAATCCTGACCGTAGATCACCGTGATCTACGGCCAAGATCGAACACCGCATGCAGAGCTGCATGCAGTGTCCGCACGCAATAATCGCTCCTGAATATGACCTGATTCCGCCCCTCCGCGCTAGATTATAAATAGTAAAATCAATGTGTTAAATATATAAATCATAATACTACCCCAATCATTATTAGTTCATGCAAATAGCCGTATAAACTTGATATAACAAGCAAGAGCTAAGCAATGGCATGTTGTCCAATCAAGCTAGAAACATTTTAAAAGAACCGAAAGGCAGACCAAGTTTGGACGTATTGCAATCTGTAAATGAAGGTTTTCTGTGGGCTCTTTTGTTTATTGTGGCTTTACATGACTTAATTTTGGTAAATAGAGCTATAGTGCAGTACTTATTAAGTCTAATCCTTCGCCAACTTTTGTCGCTATTTAATTTTTTTTGTTCATTCAATGGCTTGAATCAAAAGACTAAGATGGAAAGTTGCATCCCTAAAACAGCATAATGGTCCACATATTAATACAAATAATTATTAGGGCAAGTGTTCATTTGGCTTTATGCTGTTTTATGTCTTGTTCTATGAAGGACATAAATAATTAGGAGGATGTATATAGTTATATTTTATAATAATTAGATTGATTTTAGATGAGAATTGCATGTATTTTAAAAGATTAATTATATGATAGTCTTCTTAGAATAATTTAATGATGATATAAGAAAATAAGAAATATGTAGACTTTCAAACATGATGGAAATTGGACTGTGTGTATAATGAGGAGATTTTTGTTCGCTTTATAAAAAACCTAAATGTAGTAACGATTATTAATTATGTTTTGTCCGGTGTTGGGTTGGTGCATGTAATTTAGATCATTTTGTTAGGTTTATGTCGGTGTAAGTTGACCCCAATAGATCATGTAATTTCTACTTGGGATTATGCAATTTTTATTGTTGCATGGGATTGAGATTATGTTTAAATTTTTATTTTTTTGATTAGATGTAACTAATATTGTGCATTAGGAATGTGCCTACATGAATTTAAGGGAGACATAATTGGAGACATGAATGACGTGGATTATTTGTGCAAATGATTGACCAATCTTATAGTACGCACAAATGAAGGGAATGAACGACACGACAAGCATGACATATCTGCATCAGCACCAACCACTCAGTAAGTACCACCTTGAAAATTTGTGGTCGCCCAAGATGAGGTACTTCGGTATGGAAATATATACTGAATGTTGACTGCTTGTGAGATTACAGTGATTTACGTTCTGTCTGATGAAATAATCCAACCATAGGACGATGTATATTGATATTCAGTCTCCACATAATAGACGACCCGAAGAACTTTGAAAATGATCAAATGATGTTGAGTCAGCTGAATGAATCACGACCGATAGAATGAACTCCAAACGGCCAAATTGGACATTTACGAATGTGAAGCCATGCTCAAGGTAGTTACAAAAGCATTACGACACTAACATCGGTTATGAGGTCTTAGTAAATGATTTTCAATTACAAATGTACGATTGTAACAACACATTAATTACAGTAATGTTTCATTTTTAATAGGGGACAACCATGTAACTTACAAATTCTACCTATAAATAGGAGCACCTTTTTTTAAGAAAAAGGGACAGAATTCTTATTAAAAAATATGAAGTGTTATACTCTTTCTTCTCTCTTATTCTTTCATCTGCTAACGCTCTATTCCTGGTGGCGTAATCCATGGGACAATTTAAGATCCAACATCCTAAAAGGTGCAGAGAGCATAGAGTCATGCTTTTGTCAAGATCAGAAGCACGACAGGCCGAAGGAATGCATCAAGTAGAAACTTCCAACATGGATTTATTTTGAGAATTTGTACAATAAAAAATCTAGGTACTCTTCCAGGAAAATTGTAGAGCTAGCCCGAGCGATCCCTGAGAGAAAGGCACAGCTTATCCAATCCACCAGTTTAACTAGCAGCTCCAGTAGCCGAGCTAGTGGAAGAGTCTCACCATCAAGACAGTGCAAGAACTGCGCAAAGGGGAGAACCGCAGATAGGGGCGATAGAAGCTTTTCGGTGAAAGGAGAATGTGTTTGCTTAATATATTATGGAGGCTAAGCCATCGAAAAATTTTATGGTTCCTACCTTGGAACCATATGAAGGTTGGAGTAGCCCCGCTTTTGAGTTGGCAACTTGCATTCTCAAGACCTTCGACGCACTTAAATGTTGGCTATTCTTTATCACACTGAGATATTCTGCTCTTAGGTGGTTCAATGGACTTCCCGTACCACTTATTAATTCCTTTACAGACTTCAGAAGTTTTTTTTTGCATCATTTGCTAGCACCCAAAAATCATGAAATAATTTAGATTCTTTGTGGTACATAAAACAAAGACAGAATGAGTCTTCGGTCACATGTTACCAGATTCAAGAAGGAGATGCTCGAAATCCAAAATATGGAACTGGCAGTTGTAAGTCACCACTAGCACAGGGACTGAAAAGTCCACTGTTTTGATAATTTTTGGGTCTACGGGAACCCAAAATGTTGGCTAAGCTCCTAGAGTTAGCCAACGACCATATTGCAGCTGAAGAATATATGAACAAACCAATTTCCAAAGGTGAGAAGTCGGATGAACATAGGGAAAGCAAAATCCGAAGGATGACTATTGGAGAGAGAAATATGACCCTCATCCAAGACGTCAGAAAGGTCACTCCTCATGAAGAGATAAAGAATATGAGCGAGATGGACACAAGTAAAGCCAATCGAATGACCAGTCGACAAAATACCGAAGGATGTCCATGTTTATACCACTTCAAGTTTCTATGGTGGAACTTTTTGATGTAATTTAATGATTTTTTCTAAAAGGCGACACCATTGAATACTAGAACTTCAATTCGAAACCACAACAAATATTGTAAGTACCAACGAGACCATTTGCATGACACCGAGGAATGCAGGCACCTCCGTAGGTTGGTAGAGAAGTTGATCCAGGCCTGAAGTTCAAAGAGTTTATAGCCTCAGAAGGTCATACTTGATAGAAAGGAAAGGTTCCAGTAGAAAATGAGTCGAACGAGACAATCCTAGCCAGTTGTATTCACATAACAAGAATTATACCAGCAATATTGGGTAGCCATTCATATGTCAGGGCCAACCGGAAAAAAAAATTTGATTGGGGAAATACTATGCTTTAATGCCTGCTCCATAAAAAAAAACACATCCCTTAATCATTTTAATTGATGCAGATCTCTTCATAGTTGGAAATCCATGCAATGATGTAATTATTGTCACAACACGTATCAATAATTACCAGGTTAGAATTATCTCGGTCGACACTAGGAGCTCGGGGAACATTTCATTCCATGCCACATTCATAAAAATGAATCAAACAACTGAATGGTTACTCCACGAGCCAGCCCACTGTATACTATCTTTAGCAAAAAAAAAAGGAGGCACTTAGTGTAATAGCTCTCTCTATCACTTGAGGAGAAGGTTACAATCGATTTACCAATATGGAGGATTTTATAGTAGTTGATGCACTACCAACCTATAACACAATATTCGAGTGTCATCTTCTAAACAATATCTGAGCTAATGTATCAACTTACCATGTAGCTATGAAATTTCTTTGTGATTGGGCTATATTTTTGTACGTGGAGATATGGAGAAGTCCCACACGTATTACATACAAGCCATAGGAAACATGAACCATGATGAATTAGACATACAACACCAACAAGAAGGAGCCCTTAAAACTAATGAAGCTATTACCAAAATCTCGGCGGACCTAGAGGGTCCTGATAAACATGTTCTAATCAATGAGATATTTAATGCAGGTCACACGGGTTCATTGATTAAGATTCTCCAAAACTGTCATGATGTTTTTGCATGGTTGAAGATCAAAAAGCCTGGCATTGCCATCAACATTACTTGCCACAAACTCAACGTCGGTCTAAATGCCAAAAGATGAAGTAAAAGCTTTGGTCAAAAATGATGACTTTAGCCAAACCAATCTGTAAAGAAGTGAAGAAATCTTAGGAAGTCGGGTAAAATTGAGAAGTTCAATTACCCTCTCAGGTGTCCTAATGTAGCCATGGTACAAAATTCAAACAATAAATGGAGAAGGTGTGTGGATTTCACAAATTTGAACACCACTTGCCTAACTGATGGCTATCCACTACCCCAGATTGATGCTCTAGTTGACTCTATAGTTGGATACTCCGTCATTAGTTTCCTCAATGCCTTCTCCATATATTATCAAATCAAAATGCAATCAACTTTTGTGAAGAAAATGGCTTTTAATATCAGTTATGGATTGCATTGTTTTATTGTAATGCTCTTTGGGTTGAAAAACATTGGTATAACATATCACCGCCTAAAGGATGAAATTTTTTCTGAATAAAAAGGAAGAAACATTGAAGTCTACATGGATGATATGTTAGTGAAAAGTAAGATGGCCAAAAAACATCTATATGATTTGAGGGATACATTTCTAATGCTTAGAAAGTTTAAGATGAAATTGAATCTATAGAAATGTCCATTTGGAGTCTTCACGGGGAAATTCTTGGGATACCTTCTAACACCTAAAGGCATTAAGGCTAATCTTGAAAAAGTGAAGGAACTACTTGATATGTATTCTCCTCGAAACACCAACGAAGTACACAAGCTTATTATCCAAACTGCATTTTAAGTTGATTTATTTCCAAGTCATGATACAAATGTGCCGCCTTTCTTATAGTACCAGGGAAATCAAAATAGTTTGAGTGGAAGAATGAATGCAAGCAAGCTTTTTAGAATTTGAAGAAATTGTTGATCTCTTTGCCACTTCTACAAATTCCAAAGCCAAAGGAAGAACTTTCACTCTACATGGGAGTTTGTCCAAAGGCTAATCATTTGGTCCTCATCTGAGAAGAGTAAGGAAAGTAATTTCATGTTTATTATACAAGTTGAGTCCTTAGAAAAGCCAATAAAAAGTATCCTCTAATGAAAAAATTAATATTTTCTCTTATTGTATCTGCTCGCGGGCTCCTACCATAATTTTATATGCATCTGATTAAGGTGATCATCAACCATCTGCTTAATTCTATATTCACTCGGTGAGAACATTCAAGTTGATTATTAAAATGGTCCATGGAGCTCAGTAATTATGACTATATTTATGTCCTCAAATGATAATTAAAGTTCAAACTGTGGCAGATTTGTTGGTGTATTTCTCTAAATCACACGGATCAAACAAATACTACAGAGCAAAAATGCAAGCATGGATCCTTTAGGTAGATGGAGCTTCAAGCCAAACTAAAGAAAGAATTGGAATTGCTTTAAGCAAACCAACTGGAGAGCATATTTATCATTTGATCCTCCTTTACTTAGTTGTCACAAATAACCAAGCAGAGTACAAAGCGTTGATAGCTAAACTTTGGTTAGCTCATGAAGTGAGCATGCGACATCAAATTATAAGGTCTGATTCTCAAGTAGTTGTTAATCAGTTTAACAAAGAATTCAATGCTCGAGATGAAATGATGATCAAATAATTAAATAAATTAATTGTGGAAATGAGAATGTTTGCAACTTTATGCATCAAACATGTCGGACAAAAAGAAAATCAAGTGGTAGGTCTCTTATCAAAAGAGACATGCATTGGGAGTAGAGCATGACAAAAGCTTCTTTAGCTATCCATTGAAGAACTGAAAGTAATGAAAATGGAAACGAATGATGAAAGAAGTTGGGTGGAGCCTTATATCCAATATTTTAAAATGGGCAAAATTCATGAAGCAGTGAGAGATCCGAGAAGATTCAAGTTCAAAATCGCCTAATATCTTCTCATTAGAGATACGTTATTCCAAATGTCAATCACATCCTTGCTTCTAAGATGCATCAAAGAGAGTGAAGAGAAATACATCCTCTAAGAATTACATTTAGAGGAATGCAGCAGACAATCATGAGGAAGACTGTGGCTCATAGATTGCAAAGGCAAGGTTACCTTTTGTTGACTCTCTTGAAGGATGCAGAGTAGTTTTTCAGAAGGTGTAATCAATCTACTAATGCATCAACCAACTAACATGCCTAAAATATATTACTTTTATTTGCACATTTAATGTCTATTTTAATGATGTTTCACATTAATGAAAAGTAATTTTGATGTTTTTGGTTGCAGGTATAATACATGGAGCAAATGGAGCAAATGGAATGAAAATAAAGCATTTTAGAGTCTAAGGAAGAAAAAATACCAAAGTTAACCTGGCGCCTAGGTGCCAGTATTTGGCGCCTAAGTGTTAGGATTTGACACCTAAGCGTCAGACAACAGTGTGACTGGTGCACAAGTACCAGAATTTGGCACCTAAGTTCATAAATGGTTCTCAAGAAGGTTCAATCAATGTGGATTACTTTTGAAGGGGTGCTTGAAGTGACTCTTGATGATATTGAGAATTCTATTTAAGGAGACTTTTGAAGAAGAAAAAATGAGTATTTTTGGAGAGGGGGAGAGTCTTCTTGGAGAGGTGAGAGTCATTGAAGGATTTACTTGGTGGCTTGCTTAGATTTGGAGGAGAAGAGGAGAAGTGAGAGATGACTTCTTTACTACAGTTCTAAGTGATATTGAAATGAAATTGTAAGGAGATTGAGTGATTCAAATGAACTTGAAGGATTACTTGGGAATAAGTTTGAAATAAGTTGTGTATTATATTTATTTTACTTAATCTTTTTTTGTAAACTTACGTTTATCTATAAATCCATGTGTTGTTGTATCTTCCCTATGAGATCTGAGTAGTTTTCTTTGTCATTCTCCTTGCAATGAGGAATAAATATGTGTAGGAAAAAAGTTTAGAAGATATGTTTTTTATTCCAAAAATTGTGATGATTTAAACTTTATGCTTAATTAGCTTATTGATCTGGCCAATTGCTTAGTTAAAATCTATTGTGAAACATAATGACCCGAAAGGGTTATGCTTTTCTCAACAAAGTAAGAAACACATTTTATCTTATGAATGAGAATCTAGTTCATGGGGTTAAGTGGAAAGAAATAGGGAAATTAGTTTTGATGGGAGTAAATTGGAGATTTTAGAGTGACAAACTAAAATTTTCAATTTGATCCAGATGTTTGGAACCTAAAGAAAGATGTTAGCCTTTAGGTGAAGGGTATGACGAAACTCTAGAGTGACAGCTAGTATCTTTCCAACCTAACCATAGGTTTAGAGACTTAAATTTGAATTAGCCAATATTTTGTATGCACTCAAGGGAGGGCAAAGCATAGGTATGTGATACATCGAAAATATATGCATTTTTAGACCCATATTTTATACTTACTTTTTGTGATATTGCACTTTAATGGAAGGTATTTTGATGTTTTATTGTAGGTTATTAATTTTTACGACTTAAAGCAAAAAGAAAGCAAAAAGGATGGAATTTGGAGTCAAAATGATGTTTTTGAAGAAATACTCAGCGCCGACCACGCAAAACAGCAGAACAGACTGAGAATTTTACTCAGCGCTGACGGCACCAGAAGAGCGCCGACGACACCTTTAAAATAAAGAGTAGTGAAATAAATTGCGGGACACTGGCGCCAATGGAACCAATGTCGGTTCAGCCCCTGTTTCTAGAAGATTGACATATTTGGATGATTATTGAAGAGATTTTGGAGGCACCCCTTGGAGAACTGACCCTAGCCTCTGATTGGGGCCAAAACTCATCAGGAAATAGACTCAATCACTCCTTCACGTTTCTTTTCGCTCCACAACGTTCCACCATGCTACTTCTTGGCCATTCTGCATAATCCATGTTCATTCCACAACCACATTGGAGTCAATTAGTGAGTTTTTTTTATAATTTAGAGTTTGTGTGGTGAGATTAAGTTTAAAACTTTCTGTAAGAGTGTTCGAGAAGGAGAAAAGTTAGAGATATCTTCTTCCTCTATTTCTAAGGAAAGGCTACAATGGATTTGCTTTGAGAAAGAGTTTCAGATAAGTGTTGTTTGTTTATTAATATTATATAAACTTTCTTTTATATATGAAATTTGTGTTTTGTTGTATTTTTCTCATGAAATCTGCGTAGTTTCCTCTATCTTTCTCCCTACTCTGAGATATGGTGAAATGAAGAGATAACATGAATGTACCAATATTAAAATATAAAATAAATTGTGATGATTTTTCAACTCCGAACTTAATTTAATTTTTGATCTGGCCAATTAAATTGTTAAAATGTGTTGTGAAACATATGATCTAGGAAATATGAGTTCTACAACAGAGTAAGGATCATATTTGATTTCATGGAGGAGAAATTTGTTCATGGAATTATGTGCAAATAAATTGGAAAATATTATTTTTTGGGTGTAGAATTGGAGAATCTTTAGAGTGAAAAACGAAAATCCTCAATTTTGTCTTAGTGTTTAAAAACTAAAACGACAGTTAGCCTTCAGGTGAAGGGAAGCATGAGCTTTGGAGTGGGAGTCGGTATCCTCCTAGCCTAGCCACGAATTTAGGGACTAAACCTGGGATTAGCCAACAGTTTTCTGTGCAATGTATCTGGGTAGATAATTAAAATTGCTCCCATTTGGCACAATACATATTGTAAATTTTTATCTCATCTCATTTCACCAAAACCTCATTGTAGTGGGAATGATGCTTTTTACCATAAGAAATTTTCATTACATAAACATATTTAGTAGATTAGTAGTTAATGTTTAAATCTTGCATTTCTTTTTTGCTAATAATTAAGTAATTTAGTTCTTATGTCAACACTTGAAATTAGTGACGGTAATTTTGTTTGACTTTCTGTGAATTTCCTAGTAAAATTTATCATTGCAATTTTAAATTTTCCCCGTGGGATCAATATTTGGGGCTTAAATATAAAGTACATTATTACTTGATAACGATAAGTATAATTGCATAGAATCCTATTAATAATTTCCTATACTTATATATAATTTACACAACTTACTTTTAGTAATGGATCAAGTTTTTTGCGTCGTAGTGGTGTCAACTTCATAAATCTTTACATATAAAAAATCGGGATTAAGTTTTTGGTGCTGTTGCAGGGAAGTTAACAGTTAAATTAAATAATTTTGATAAATTAAGAAATTTAAAGATAATATATGTACCATAAAAATACAAAAAATATAAAAAATCAAAAATCCAAAAAGAAATATATTTTTATTTAAGAGTGTTTAACTTTTTTAGAATTTTACTTTGCTTACTTTATTTGTTTATACGAAATATTGAATCTGAAGGTTTAGTACCTTACGATTCAAAATTAGAACATACTATTAGAAAAATTTAAAAACAATAAAGAGAAATTAAAAATTTAAAAGAAATGACAAATAACTTAGATAATCAAATAAATGAGAATCGACAAAGACCTTTAAAAGATTATGCAAATCCGATAGCAGATGAACTTCACTTGATTATTCAAAATATTGATGTTGTTGCTAATTCATTTGAGCTTAAACCTACTATTATCCGAATGATACAAAATAATCAGTTTGGAGGATCACCTACTGAAGATCCTAACTTACATCTTGCAAATTTTTTTGAAATTTGTGTTACATTTAAATATGACGGAGTGTCTAATGATGCTGTTAGGCTTAGACTTTTTCCATTTTCATTAAGGGATAAAGCCAATACTTGATTAAATTCATTAGCACTTGGATCTATTAAGAACTATCACAAAAATTCTTGGCTAAATATTTTCCACCCTAAAAAATTGCTAAGCTTAGAAAGAATATTACATCTTTTTGTCAATTTGAATGAGAATCAATATATGAAGCCTGAGAAAGATTTAAAGATCTTCTTAGAAAATGTCCACACCATGCTTTACCAGATTAGTTAATAATTCAAACATTTTACAATGGATTAGAAGGATCACTTAGATTTATTATAGATGTTGTTGTTGGTGGATCATTAATGTCAAAACCTTTTGATGAAGTATATTCTTTAATTGAAGAAATGACTACAAACAATTTTCAATGGCCCTCTGAAATGATAAATCCTAAGAGAGTAGCCAATTTTCATGATCCTGATGCAATGTCTGTTTTGGCATCTCAAATTGCTGCTATTTCTAACAAGATTGATCAAATGGGAGTGAAATATTCTCAAATACCCCCAGTATTAGAGGAAAATTCAATAGGACATATTATTGATACTCAATCATCTTATGAAACTTTAAACGCTATAAATAATCGAAATAATAATCCTTGATTGTTCATGTTGACCATAATTTTAGTTGGAATAATTATAACAATTTGGTGAATCTATCCAAAAATATGAACAATCAAGGAAATCTGAATTATCGACCTTATTATTCTTTGGGATTTAACTCCAACCCTAACCAAAAAGTTAAGGAAAATAAGTTGATGATGGAAGAAGTGATGTTGAATATGGGAAATCAAATACAGAATCCAGGGGCTGCTATTAGAAATATTGAAAATCTGTTAGGACATATTGATACTGCACTTAGTAACAGACCTTCTAGAATTCTTCCGAGTACTGTGGAAGTTAATCCAAAAGATCAAAATAAAGATCAAATTAAAGTTATTCAATTACAAAGTGGAAAAGGAGTTGAAACAATGATCTAAAGAGAAACTGAAGTTGATGAAGAGAAGGAAGAAATGAAAAATGATCAACATGAAAATGAACAAACATAGGTTCATTTAGAAAAACCATTACCTCCGTTTCCTCAAAGACTGAAACAGAAGAATAAAGATAAAAAAATTACAAATTTTTTTGAAATCCTTAAGAAGTTAACGATAAATATTCCTTTTGTTGAAGCTTTCAAACAAATTCCAAGTTAAGTGAAATTTATGAAGGATGTACTAAATAAGAAAAAAAAGTTTACAGATCATGAGACCGTTGCACTCAGTGAAGAGTATATTGATATTATTCATAAAATGCTTCTTGAAAATATAAAAGATCTTGGTAGTTTTACTATACCTTGTGCAATATGTGAAAATTTTATGAAACAGCTTTACGTGATTTAGGAGTGAGTATCAATCTTATGCCTTTATTGATCTTTAAAATTTTAGATTTAGGAGAAATTTCTCCTACTACTGTAACTCTTTAGTTAGTTGATCGATCAATAACTTATCCAAAAGAAGTTATAGAAGAGTATTAGTAAAGTGGATAAATTTATTTTCCCTGTAGACTTTATAGTATTGGATATAGAGGAAGATAAAGAGATTCCTATTATTTTAGAGAGACCATTTCTTGCAACAGGAAGAGTTGTAATAGATGTGCAAAGGAGAATTAATAATGACAGTTATGATCAAGAAGTGAAATTTAATATAGCAAAAGCTATGAAATATCCTACAATAGAAAAAGGTAATGAATGTTTCAGGATGAAAGTAGCTTATTCTCTGAGTAATGAACAATTTAAGGAGTTTAAAAATAAATTAAAGCAGGGAGAAATTTTTTAGAATGAAGATGAAATGAAAGAAGAAGATTTGGATTATTTTCAGGGAAAATTTGAAATGTTAGACTTTTGGGAAAAACGATAGTAAAAATCTTATTCCTTCAAGTATTAATCCACCTGAACTTGAATTAAAGATATTACCTGCCCATTTAAAGTATGTATTTTTTAGGAGAGTCATCTACATTTTCTATTATTATATTTTCTGAGTTAACTGAAATTCAAGAACAGAAGTTGATAAAAATGTTGAAAAAGAATAAAAAGGCTTTTGGATGGACTTTAACAGATATTAAAGGAATTAGTCCTTCAATTTGTATGCACAAAATTTTATTAAATGAACAATATGAACCTAAATTTGATCCTCAGGGAAGATTAAACCCAATAATAAAAGAAGTTGTTAAAAAAGAGATTTTAAAATGGTCAGATGTTGGAATTATATATCCTATTTCAAAAAGTTCTTGGATAAGCCCAATTCACTGTGTTGAGAATAAAGGAGGAGTGACTGTTGAAGAAAATGAGAAAAATGAATTAATACCAATAAAACAAGTAACTGATTGGCGAATTTGCATTGATTATAGAAAATTAAAAATATGGCTAACAGAAAAGATCACTTTCCTTTACCCTTTCTAGACCAAATTTTGGATAGATTGGTTGGGAATAAATATTATTGCTTTTAGATGGATATATCGGTTATCACCAAATTCTAATTGCTCCAGAGGATCAAGAGAAAACAATGTTTACAAGCCCATATGGAACATTTGTTTTTCGTAGAATGACTTTTGGACTATGCAATACACCTGCAACATTTCAAAAATGTATGATGTCAATTTTTAGCAATTTTATTGAGCATGGAATGGAAGTGTTTATGGATGATTTTTCTGTATTTGGGACTTTGTTTGAGTTATGTCTTAATAATTTAGAAAAATTTCTAGAAGTAAGTGAAAAAATCAACCCAGTGTTAAATTGGGAAAATATCAATTTATGGTTGCAGGAGGTATTGTACTTGGGCATAAGATTTCTGAAAATGGCATGGAGGTAGATCCTGCAAAAATCCAAGTTATAGAAAAATTACCACCTCCTACTAGTGTTAAAGGGGTGAGAAGTTTTCTAGGACATGTTGTTTTTTACATGCGCTACATAAAAAAATTTTAAAAAATAAGTAAGTCTCTATGCCAGCTTTTAGAAAAAGATACAAAATTTGATTTTGATGGGGAATACATAAAAGCATTTGAATTATTAAAGAAAAAAGTAGTCATTGCACCTATAATACTACCATCTGACTAAGAAAAATAATTTAAAATAATGTGCGATGTTAGTGATTATGATATTGGGTAGTATCAGGAAAAAAGATGATAACGGTTTTAAAGTTATATATTATGCTAGTAAAACTCTAAATAATGCTCAAATTAATTATACTACTACTGAAAGAGAGTTATTTGCTATTGTTTATGCCTTTGATAAATTTAGACCTTATTTAATTGGAACTAAATGTATAGTGCATATTGATCATTCTGCTATCAAATACTTAATGCAAAAGAAGGATATCAAACCAAGATTAATTAGATGGATGCTTCTATTGCAAGAGTTTGATTTTACCATAGTTGATAGAAAAGGAAATGATAATCAAATAGCTGATCATTTGCCTAGAATAGAAATAGAAATATTAACTAATTTTATAAATGAAATTTTAGAAAATTTTCTTGATGAACAGTTATATAGTATTGATGAAATGGATGTACCGTGGTATGCTCATATATTAAATTATATTGTAAGTGATATTTTACCACCTGATATAAAAATCCATAATTAAACGATATAATAAATTATATTGTAAGTGATAATCTACTACCAGATATTAAGAATCAACAATTAATAAAAAATTATATATGATTCAAAATTCTATTTTTAGGATGACCCATATGCGTATAAACAATATAAAGATCTAATTATTAGAAGATGTGTGTCTTATGAAGAAACTCAACAGATAATTGAAAGATATGATTTTGAATTTGGAGGATATTTTGGAAATAATAAAACTGCATACAAAATTTTGCAAGCTGGATTTTATTGGTCTACTATTTTTAGAGATTTTAATGAATATATTAAAACATGCAATAGATGTCAATGAGTAGGAAATATTTCTAGAAGAAATGAAATGCCTTTAAATTACAGATTGGAAGTTGAAATTTTTGATGTGTGGGGATTAGATTTTATGGGATCATTTATGACTTCATTTGGAAACTTATATATATATATTACTTTTTGTTGATTATATGCCGAAATGGATTGAAGCTATTGTTGTACCCAGATGTGATGCTCAGAGTGTTTCTAAATTTTTAATTAAAATATTTTTACAAGAAATAGAATGCCGAGAATAATTATTACTGATGGAGGATCTCATTTCAGGAATAAGAGAATCAAAAAATTAATTAAGAAATATAATATTATGCATAGATTTTCTACTGCTTATAATCCTCAGACTAGCGTTCTAGTAGAGATATCAAATCATGAAATTAAATACATTTTAAAAAAGCTATAAATCCTTATAAATTGGATTGGTCTGTTAGACTAGATACTGCATTATGGGCATACAGAACGGCTTATAAGACTTCTATAGGAATGTCCCCATACATATTGATTTTTGAAAAAAAAACATGTCACTTACCAGTAGAATTGGAGCATAAAGCGTACAAACTTATTTTTGGAAAAACATGTCACTTACTAGTAGAATTGGAGCATAAAGCATTTTGTGTATTAAAGGAATTTAATTTTAATCTAAAAGATGCTGGTGAGAAAAGATTATTGTAACTCAATGAACTTAAGGAAATAAGAAATGAAGCATATGATAATGCAAGAATTTATAAAGAGGAAATGAAAATATGGCATGATCGGAAGATTAATAAAAACAAATTTGAACCTAGACAAGAAGTTTTATTGTATAATACAAAATTGAGATTATTTTCAATAAAACTGAAATCCAGATGGTTAGGACATTTAAAGTAATTAAAGTTTATCATTATGGAACTATTGTTATTAAAGATCCTAACACTGAAAAGATATTTAAAGTTAATGGGCATCGTTTGAAACATTATTATGAAGGACACATACCTTAATTTAAAGAAGTTTTAATGTTAAGTCAACCCAACTAAACAAATGGTATGTCGGACTGAAGACGTTAAACCAAGCGTTTTGTGGGCCATACATATATGTTTATGTATTACTACTTTGTTTGATAAGTGATAATAATCCTACAAATTTCATTTATTATAAATTAAGTCAAATATTGGTATTTGAGGAAAATTTGAAATAAAATTGAACGAAAATGAAAGTCACAAATTTTAGCCACTGGTGCCGACAGAGCCCAAGCAAATGGACTTCAGCGCTGACAACACCAATCAGGAGCGTTGATGATGCCAAGAGTTGTTTGACGGTTCAAACGACTTTGACAAACTTTTGTGGGATTTCGCTTCGTAATAAACACCGGGAGGTATTTTTAAAGTCCTAAAAATTGCCTTAGACGACTATAAACTTCCTATTTTTGGATTTCATGGCTTCCAATTCTAGAAATACTTCAAGGTATAAAGTTTTCAATAGAAGAAAGTATATTAGTTTCGACACACAAAGATTATACGACAAAGTTATTATGAAGACTTGATTGATCAAAGAGAGAGCTTTTGTTAATCATGAATTGATCAATCCAAGTGCTCAAGTTGATAAGATCATTCTGCAAAGGCGATGGGAAGATCTGTGTTACACTACCACTACAGTTGTTGTACCTGTAATAAAGGATTTTTATGCAAATTTACATGGAATTACCCAAGGAGTTGTCTTCGTACAAGGTAAGGCTGTACCATTTACTCCTGCGAGGATTAATGAATTGTATATGATCAAAAATTTTCCAATATGTCATTATACAAATTTTGTCCCTACATGAGATTTGATGCAAGATGTTTATAATTGGTTGACAGATGAAAGTGATATGTGGGAAGTACGAGATGAGGGATAAATTAGTTTCCCTGCTTCATCACTTATTCTAATTTCGAAGCAGTGACATTTCTTTATTTCTGCAAAATTACTCCTTACTATGAAGATTAATAGAGTCACCAAAGAAAGTGCTATTTTAAATTACTACATTCAAATGGAAAACCCCATTGATATAGGATCAATCATATTTAAATCTGTTATGGGTATCATTATGAATGGATCAATTTATGGACTTGGGCATCCTTCTACAATTTATCTGGTTTGCAGTCAATCCCAAGTGCCATATGAAAGTTGGGAAAAAGTTTTACTACCTTGGGAGCCCATGATCCCTATTGATGATAATTATTTTGGAAATGGAAATGAAGCTTAAATGCTATTATAGATCATTCTTACTTGCTTCAACTCCATTAATACCACCAACAGTTGGAAGTTTGTAAGCACCTTTTTGATCACCTATATTGGAGAATGAAAGAAAATTTTGATCATATTGGAACTTTTGAAGTAGGATTAGCTCAGATGTTTAAAGAAAATGGGTGGATCGAAGAAAATTTGACAGATCAATTCCCGTATTGATCCTTCTACAACCTATATGTTCATTACCAATCCATGGTAGATATTAAAGGAGGAGAAAGCACTGATGAAGAGACAGAATAATTGAAGACATTGAATTCTATATTTGTTTAAGAATATTTATGTATTTAACGTAATTGTGTGGATTGGATTTGGTTTTGTTTGTTTTGTTTTAGAATTCTGAACTTTTATTATATGTATAGTTTTGTGTCAGCGTTTAGTGTTGTGGCTTGATTTCAACGCTAATTTATAGTTAGATTGCTTAATATGTGTGAATGTTTAATTTGAAAATTGTGTTTGTAAAAAGTGGATTTTCATATATAAAAGTTAGTTTTTTATTGTTTGTGAAAATAACTGTTTGTGAAATGTTTATTTGTGAATTATTGTTAGATTAAAATTTGTGTTTAAAAATACTAAAAAAACTTTGGATCAACGTGTAGGGAAATTGAAAATTTGAAAAAAAATCAAAAATTGAATTTCGGGCCTTCAGCGCCGACAGTGTTGGAATGGGCGCCGACAGCGCCTTCGACCTGAGAGCATCCCCTAACCCCTTAAATTTGTATTTTTCACCACAAACCTCCATTTTTACCCCCTTGAATGACCTTCAACCTTCAGTTTTCACACCTAGGGCTTGATTTTGGGTGAATTTGAGGCGATTTAGAGGCAAAGGAACTTCAGATTTCATCTTCTCTAAGTAAGAGCTACACTTTAAACTAAATAAAATTAATTTTCACTAAGGAGTTTTCTTATATTACCTAGATCTAAAAGTTTTGGAATTTATTTGAGAGATTTTGAGAAAATGCTTTGGTGAAGAACTCTTACTTAGTGGATTTAAGTTTAAAGTGTTTTACATTTTGATTTTTTGAATTTTAGATTTTCTATGGCACCTAGAGCTAGCAAAAGAAAAATAAATTATGACGAGTGATCCCTGGATACTTAATGCTTATGCACAGTATAACAATAGTTCTGATGGTATTTTTTACTTATATTTCCTTATTTTGCAACAAAACTAAAAACTTAATCCTGAATAAAAAAAAAATTAACCTTTTAATTTATATATATTTATATTGGGATACTACACAAGTATATGTATCGTTATCGAGTAATATAAGACTTTTTGATTAAGACCTAAATATCGAACCCATAGGGACGATTATGCAATATGCACTTTTTAGAAAGTTTTTCTATTTTTAAAAAGATAATTACTTAAACTAAAAACAAGATGCACTTTTTAGAAAGTTTTTCTATTTTTAAAAAGATAATTACTTAAACTAAAAACAATTTCTACAGGAATTTAAAATTTAAATATTTTTGGTATTTTTGAAATTTTAACGAAACAATAACAACTTAAACAGATAACTAAAATTTTTGTAGAAGAAAAGTACTTAATATGAAAATATCTTTCTTCTTATCATGAATTAGTAATAAGTAAAGGAATTCTGTTGTAAAAGCATGCAAATTGTTTTGTACCAACAGGAGCAATAATATTCTTTACCCTTACTAGAGATGCTATAAAGAACATTAGTTAATTTAAATTTTGAATAGTTCTGAAGACCGGCTAGCATGGAAGATACTAGCTCTCACTCTAGAGTTCCCTTGATTCCCTCTACCTAAATGCTAACATTCTTGTATCAGAACCTAAAGCAATAAACCAAGTTGAGGGCTTTAACCTATCACTTTAAAGTCCTCTAACTCTACACCCATTAATGAATATTTCCCTATTTATTTGCACTTAATCATATGAACTACATTCTCATTCATACCACCTCGTGTGATTTCTTTCAATTGTTGACTGAGACAATTCAGTCCGGTTCTTACATGTTCTCACAACAAATTTTAACATCTGGATTTGCTAAATCAAGAAGTAAATGAAGTGCATGGATTTAAATCATCACAACTTCTTCCAACATTAAAGATCAATACTCTCCACAACTTTCATCCAAAACCTAATTAGTTATCATTTTAAGAAGAAAGATAAAGAAAACTACTTAGAATCCATGGAGAAAAGCAAAACACACTTTAGTTTAAAAGAAGAAATCATTGTCAAACCAACAACTAGTCTCGATTAACACCAAAAGTAGTCTAAAACAAAAAGATAAAAACTTATCTCAAGTCCTCCACCTAACTCTTAAAGTTACTTTGAATCTTCTTTCTCTTTTTACAATCACTCAAAACAAAATAACAAAAAGGATAAAGTAAATAAAAAGTTGTTCCTGAAAATCTCTCTAATAACAAAAAGGATAAAGTAAATAAAAAGTGGTTCCTGAAAATCTCTCCGAACTAACTCCCAGAGAAGAACTTTCAAAACTTGCCAATATTTTGAGGATAAAGTAAATAAAAAGTGGTTCCTGAAAATCTCTCCAAACTAACTCCCCAGAAAAGAAATTTCAAAACTTGCCAATATTTTCACGACTCTTTTCTAAGTCCTCTCTTCTTTCTTTTATAGTTTTTCAAGAGGTGCCTTGGGATCTTTTCAAAATGTATCTTAATTCGACGTATTTTCCAAGAGATGCATCCTTTCATGATAATTTTTGTCCATGGTGGTTACAACCACCTATTAAGCCAATGGGAGCCTCAAAATTTCATGATAATTTTTGTCCATGGTGGTTACAACCACCTATTAAGCCAATGGGTGCCTCAAAAAACTCTTCGAAATTTGTGAAAACCATTTTACTCATAGTTGACCTCACTTTTGGTTGAGGTTCAGTTTTTCCTCTTTAGTAGCCTAAGGTCTAGCCATATGACTTGACCTCACTTTTGGTTGAGGTTCAGTTTTTCCTCTTTAGTAGCCTAAGGTCTAGCCATAGTGACCTCATTTTTGGTTGAGGTTTAGTTTTTCCTCTTTAGTAGCCTAAGGTCTAGCCATAGGACCTCACTTTTGGTTGAGGTTTAGTTTTTCCCTTTTAGTAGCCTAAGGTCTAGCCATAAGATTTTCTTATTGCCTATTCTTAGAAAACTAGATCTGGTGAGGTTTAGTTTTTCCTCTTTAGTAGCCTAGGGTCTAGCCATAAGACTTTTCCTATTGACTTTTCCTAGAAAGCTAGACATGAAACCCTAACCATTAGAAATTCCAAACTCTTCTCCACTCAACTTGAAGTTCCACATATTGCTCTCAACTCTAAATACTTAGTAGGTGGGGTCACTGTGGGGAAACTCAAGATGAGTCACCCTCAGGATTGCTGGACCTTACAGTAACCCTAGGTGTTGGTTTGGAGCTAAGGCACTCACTACAGTCACTACACTCATCTACACCCACAATCACTCACAACCCTCAACTCAAATTTCTAGCCTAGATCACTTGATCTTTTCGGATACTCATGTAGATGGTCTCCTAAACCTAGTAGCCCTAGGGTTATGGTTTAGCTAAGACTACTATGTAGAGGACCCAAAATGGGGTTTCCATTGGTCCATGACTTATTGGTGATGGTTGGAACCTCAACTCTACCAAAATACGCATCTTGATCTTTTACCCCTAAAACAACCCCAAATTACCAAAATACCCCTCCATAGCTCAAAATCCCAAAAATTCCAAAAAATTTCCAAAAAATCCCAAAAAATCCCAAATATTCCAAATTTCATTTATCTTAACTACAAAATGACCCAATTTGGCCAATTTGACCATCTTTAACCAAAATCCCCAAATTGCCCTCAAGACCCAAATTTCCCCAAATCCAACTCAAATGTCCATCAATTGGGTCTCAATTGACCCCAAATCCAATCCTAAACTCAAATTCACAATTTCCCCAAATCCAACTCAAATGTCCATCAATTTGATCTCAATTGACCCCAATTCCAACCCTAAACTCAAATTAACTTTTTATATGACCAAAATAAACCAAATAAAAGCTCAATTTGTCCATGATTTGAGCCCAATTTTGATTTGAGTTAAAACCCCAATTTTGACCATATGACCTAATCTCACTAAATTGAACCCATAGCCTAGTCAATTGGCCTCAATTAATGTTGAAAAATATTTATAACATTCCTATACATCAAAATCAATCATCAATTGGCCATGTTGAAGCCTAAGATCCTTTTGATTTTGGCCTAAATCCAAAATTCCCAAATTTAGCCCCAAATTGGCTAAGTCCCCAAATTTCACCCAATTGATTGCCTTAACCTCCAAATTGGAATCCAATTCATATTGGAAACTCTTAATGAGGTCCCTATTGACCATTTATAACAATCAATTTGGAATTATCCTAAGGCTAACCCAAGCTAGATTCAAGCCTAGCCCAACATGACCAAATTGATTAAAGTTCAAAATTCCCTCAAATTGACCCTTCAATTGAGTTCAAAACCACTTCCATACTTCACAAAAGATTTTCCTTATGATGATATACACTAAATGCAATAATTTTTTGGGCCAATTGACATGGCTAACCTAGCCCAAACCCATGTTTTGGTCATTTGCACCCACTTGGACCCATGCACCAAATGTGACCTAACCACCCTAAAGCCACCAAATTAACTCCACCACAGCCATTAGTTGGGCTTAATGACCAGTCCAAACACCATGAAATCACTTAAATCAAGACATGGACCAAAGGTCTCCTAATTAAGGGATATTATTTCTCAAAATGCATGTGCTTAAGATAGCTTTGCCAAATGAAAGCACTTTTGCATTAAATTGTTGTGATGGATTCCTCTGGGTTCCCTGAACTCCTAGCCACCTACCCCTGGCCGGCCGACCAGCCTAGTGGCTGGAAAAGCTCAAAACTGAGAGCCACCCCCATGACACCTCACACAAATCAAACCTAGAGGCCAGCTCATCCAAATCAAATTGAAGAGCTCCTCTGCCCTCCACTTAAGCACCACAATGCACCCAAACTTATGCTCTGAGAGCCACCCCATAGCAATTTTTATAAAAACTCACCTCCCACGGCCATGGGAGGTGTGCTGAAATTTCCTTAGAGAGACCTCTCTAAACTCCACATAGAGCTTCCCTAAGATCCCCTCAGTGCATTCCAACCATTTTCCCTCACCCATTCTCATTGCTGAAGCTCAATTTTGAGCTTAAAACCTTGCCAAAAACCAGGACAGAACCCAATACACCTCCACATTCCATCAAACGCAAATTAACTTCACCCACACCTTCATAATAGTGAAAAAAGCTAAGCCCCATCAAACCCCCCTTCCACAGAGCCTCTACCATAGCTCTAGACCAACACCTGAAATTGAGCTTGGTCGAATTCATACTTAAGCCTTACACCAAGACCAGGGACTCAATCCTTAGCCTCCTTGGACCCCAAAGAATGTGCCGAGCACCTCTGATTAAAGCCTCCCTTCTCAGAGCAAAGGTATAAAACTTCTCCTCCTCTAGAGCTCATTTTCATTCTCCATTTACTTAGGCTTGATTTCATGGTACATTAACCGTATGGATGTGTTGGTCTCACTTAGATGAGTCCATAAGATCAAATCTGAAGTGATTTGGTTGAGTCTAGGCTAAGATCTTAAGGTTTTAGTGTGGACGGGCACAAGATCATCCTATCGGGGATGATGACGGGGAGTCGTTCGATCAAGCGTGTATCAAACGTATGAGGGTGATCGAGCCAGACAGCGCTTCGGGACATAAACAGCGGGCTGAGTCAGCAAGCTATGTGGACGGCGGCGTCCAACCAGAGCGTGTCACGCATGCCTTTGGAGCTGCCTAGGATCTAGTTAGCACGCACTGTTTAAATAAAGGTTTTTTCTTATTTATTTAAATACCCTTAACTTAGAAAATTCATAACTTTGTGTAGAAAAAGCACAAAAATAAAATAAAAATACCCTCTTGCTTAGTGAATAGAGGAGAACAATGTGATATGCATATTTTATTTTTAATTAATTAAACACTATTTGGGATCATTTGATTCTCCATGCATATTAACACATCACATTGGCTTGCAATTTTGACATGTTGTAGCCTCAATCAGGAGAAGTATTCTCTAATGTTTCCAAATTCAGAGGAGGTTCCTATACAGATACCCATATTTTTCAATTTATTCCATATTATTTCTTTAAAATAATCATGGAAATAAGTATACTGACTATAAAATCCTAAAAAAATTTTGGAAGGTCCACCATGACTAGAGAAACCTTTGGAAATAATTTCATGGGCCAAGTCATTTAAAACGTCCTTAAATTTTACAAACACTAAATCACTAAAATAATTAATTTTGGAAAATATAAACATTTAAATGACTTGATTTTTTATCTCCACTGTGATTTATGATCTAGGGAGCTCATCATAAAATTTTCAAAATATTTTGAGTTCATTTGAGAGCTTAAATTGATTTTTAAAGATAATTAGAACTTTTAATACTTAAATGATTTTTAAAAAATAAAAATAAAACTCAAAAAATTATGAAACTTTGTTTTTTTTTTAGTTCTCAGTGATCAGGGCTATTTTCTAAAAATAAAATGATATTTAAAATAAAAACTTGATTTTTAGCCTAATCTAAATATTTAAATAATTAAAAATTCATAAAAATCACAAAAATAATAAAACTCTTGCTAATGTTCTAAATTACTTCCTAATCACTGAGAGACAATTAGAATATTTTTCCTAATTTTCTAAATAAAGATATTTAATTTCAAAGCTTAAAAATAATCTTTAAAGGCTAAAAATGAGTTTTTTCACTAAAATAATTCCAATAAATTAAAGAAAAATAAAAAAAAAATTTGTTCTTCTGAGTTTTCTGACCTTAGATAGACTTTTTAAAAATACAAAACTTAATTTGCACCACTTAAAATATTTTATTTTTATTAAATAACCCAAAACTTAAAATAATTCTAATAAATCACAAAAAATTTAAAAAATCATGAACTTTTGTCCAAAGGTATATCTGGTCTATTTCTACCTGCAGTAAAAATTTCAAGGGATTATAATTTTCCTTGGTCAAGTTTGAAATTTTCTTTGAAAAATCCTATTTTTGCATGAAAATAATTAAATAAATTAAATTAAATTTTGAAAATAACATTTTCTCCTATGATGTTTTAATTGACCCATGAATGAGGTAGGATAAAAATTTCAAAATCATTTGAATTGAGTTTGACAAATTATGAAATGTTAGAGCCTTAGGGGCAAATGTGTAATTTTGGAAATTTAGTCTTAATTAACTTTTAGGCTTAAGTCAAGGAAGGGAATGGGTAACCTCTGATCTTAATCAATTTATTTGATGTTTGAAACACAGAATGGTTAATTGGTAGAAACCAATTTCGCTTTCCTCATTAAAAAAATAAGTTAATAAATTTTTAAATCATTAAAAATTTGTGAAACCAATCTTATTTTCTTAATTAAGACTAATAAATTCCTAAATTATTAAAATTTGTAAGTATATTATATTAAATGATCCTGGACTTAGGGGTATGACTTTTGAAGTCAATAATTAATCAATTTAATACCTCTATTTTGATTTTTAAATAGAATCCAAATCATGCATCATGACCACTAAAAGCTTAACCTTTTCAAAACTAATTAAGACACTCACCTAGGTCTTAAGGGCTTAGTGGTGACTTAAGCTAAATTAAAAATTGATTAAACAAGGATTAGAGAAATAAACATAATTAAATCAAACATCCTTGAAACACAACTAAGCCCAATTAGGATTAAAAATTTGGCTAAGTGTTCAAATTACACTGACTTGCCTCTTTAAGGGTCTTCACCCACATAATTTTCAAATTAAATGATAAGTGATAATTAACCTATTTCTAGGGATAATTGAGACACCAAGGTTCACTGAGCATTAAGGGTATTTACAGGATGTATTATTAAGCAACATAATAAGTTTAAAAAGAACTCGGGATTTTCCACTAGACAACGAGAGAGTAGCATGGACCTGCTTCTTTCTCTTACTTGTTGGATACCTTGGAGATCTACCAAACTTAATATATTTTGCTTAGCAAAATCATCCTTAATTAAACTTTTAAGGACTCACAAAGAGATGACATAGGGTTAGGAAAATTGCCAAAATTTTACCTTTCCTGCTCTTCATAAACTACCTTAACATGCATTTTAAGTTTGAGGTAGTGGAAAGAGAAGACTCGCGAGGTACACTTTTATAGTTTTCAGCGTCGTCTTTCTTGTACTTTCATGCTGTGCTTTTATACCTGCAAATTTGCATGCTAAACAACGATGTCACCCTGCATGAAAACTAAAACCATCAGGATAGCCACATAACCTTCACCAAAACCAAAACTAAAATCAACTAAGATAAAATTCACCGCCACAACATTCAAAAAATAAAACAACTCAAAATTTAATCAAAAAATATCAAAAAACTACAACTTCAACTAAATTAAGACGTCTCTATTGGATAATCGGGAATCCCTCGGAGGAGGAAACCTACGGTTGCTAACGAGGCTTCCCACGGTTCACCGCCACAACATTCAAAATATAAAACAACTCAAAATTTAATCACAAACATCACACAAACACAACTTCAACTAAATTAAGATGTCTCTATCGGATGATCGGGAATCCCTCGGATGAGGTAACTTACGGTTGCTAACGAGACTTCCCACAGTTTAAATGAAATTATGGAACTCATTAAGTTGAAGTTTAGTAAGTTCATTCGGACTAAGTGAGTCCAATAGAAAATAGTGATGCCGAAACNTTCCAAGCTGTTTGTGTGATCGTTTCACATGAATGTAAGCCCTAACTAATAAAATTGGCAGGATGAAACACCCAAATTATTTCTCCTCAAAACTGAAGCCAAACATTAGGATAGCTTGGGAAGTCGCCGAGGTTCTCCTCTGGATCCATGACATCCACTAGTTCTTCTTCCTTTGGATTCTACAATAAAATGTTTCAAATTTGAAAGATCCATGACATCCCCTAGTTCTTCCTCCTTTGGATTCTACAATAAATTGTTCCAAATTTGAACTACATCCCCTAGTTCCTCCTCCTTTGGATTCTACAATAAAATGTTTCAAATTTGAACCAATCCTCCTTTCACACCTCTATGTCTGATTTCGTTGAAGAGTCCTACCCTTTGAAATTCCTTGAAGATAATATTTATTGATTTTTATCGATAGTCTTCTTAGGTGGCTTTGGTGATTTAAAATGTAATTAACTATAAAGACTTGCCCTTAAAGGAACCATGTCTGAACCCAGCTTAATATAAACCATATTTAATCCTTTATATTAAATAGGGGAACTTGTCGACAAATACAAAGGTTTCGCAGACCAAACAGACGTCATACTTTCATTAATTTATTTGATCGAGCCTCACCCTCAAGTCTTGTGTTTATCCTTCGGGATAGATACAAAGGTACAGTGCTCTTTCATTTTAAACTATGAAAAATATGGGGTCAGTTTGATTTCATACTTCATCGTCCTTCCGAAGAAGGCGATAGGATTTCAATTCCGATGACTGACAGCTTCTTACGGGCAACTCCCCTCCAACCCCGAAATAATGCTGACACTCATCTAGTAACTGCCACTGGCACTTAAGCATGGGGTCTTGGTGCTTAAGCGTGGTCTTATCTGTTTAACCGATGCTTAAGCGTCGGATCTGTCGCTTAGACCCCAAAACTCTTTTGCACAATTTTTCACCTTTTTGCTCCAAATTTGATCCTTTTTCACTCATTTCAGCATATTTTCCATTTTTACTTGTATCTGCAAGAAAAACACAAAAATACCTTCTATTAAAAAGTAATATCTCAAAAATATGTTTAAAAATATGTCTAAAAATCTATATATTTTAAGTCTATCAAAATCCCCCAAACTTAAAATGTTACTTATCTTTAAGTGACACTTCAATCTTTAGAAACCAAATATGTATGATATGTATATAAGTTTCTTTAGGAGTTACTGAAATTTAGATTANTTAGATTTAGAAATAGTAGTCCACTTTAGAAAAAATAATTAGTAAATGAGACCAACTTAAAGTTTGAAAATTTTTAATGTTAAGAACTATGAAAATATGAGTTCCTATCTAATTCAGAAATATTGTAAGTTCTCTAAATTTATATTTTAGTTCTTTTATTTTTTTCAACTTAAAATTTTTTGTTAAAAAATAATTTTACTTACTATATTATATTTATAAGCTTAAGATTTTATCAAGTCTTATACTTTAAAAAGATCAAATGTAAAACTAATTTTTAATTAGGCACTAATCCTCAAGCTTCTCCTCCCTTACATTTCTTTTCTTTTTCTTTTCTTTTTCTTTTTATTTTTCAGTCAAGGATTACTATATCTAGATAGGCCTTCAATGATTTTTAATTCCACATCTCCTTTCCTAAAGTAAAGTCTTGATATAAAAATTTTACTTATAAATATAATAATAGTTTTAAAAATCATTTTAATAAAAGAAATTTAAGTATTTAAAAATAAAATTCTAAATTATCTAAATTTCTCAAAAATACAATTTTTCATACAAAAGATAGTCACTTATATGAATCATTTTCTATACTAAAAAAAAATTAACTTAAAGTTTTTCTTCTTTACTTAAAATTTTAACTAAATTTTCTTACTCATTTCAAAATCAAATTTTACTTCTCTAATATAACTTCATATACATAATCAATTTTTCTTTTAAAATCAAATTCACTTGTAATACATTTGAGAACAAGTAAAATTCCAGTTTTGAAAATATTTTTAATCCCTCCACCAAACTTAAATTTTTAACAGATTAAACGTTTTAGCATTAAATATATATAAGCAGGAATGATAATTTAAAAATAACACGCCAACAGGAATTTTAAACCCTAATGATACAAGTATAACTACAAAAAGGAGTAATATTAATTTTTTTGATCAAATTTTTCATATTTTCATTTTACTTTAACATGTAGAGATTCAGATAGACTTCTGAATAGTGGGTATAAAAGCGAACAACACACTAACATGATAAAAGAAAAATACAGGGTAGCAGTTTCTGAATTTTAAATTTAAGATGAAAGCTAGCAAGATTTTCTACTTTATAACAAATATATGAAATTAAGTTAAATTCTAAATTAACTAAATCATAGTACTAAACACAAAACATAGTTACTACCCTAAAATTTTAAAAACGAAATACTATTTAACTCAACAATCACAACAACAACATAACATAAAAATTTAAAACACAATATAAAACATAATCCAAAACAAAACACAGATGCAAATGTAGCAAGCTCAGACCATATAGTTCATATCATAATACAATCATAAAATGAATCTCTCAGCTCTACTCTTCATCCTCAGAATCATCGTTGTACCATTTTTTTGCAGGCTCATAATCAGGATATTGAGGATATGGAGGAAATTGCACTCCTGGTTCACCTCTAATCAGGCTCTCTGAAGATGAGTGGAATTTCTCTTCATAATCACTCTTCCTTCTATATAACTATTACTATGATCTGCAAAACACCCTAAATTTTTTACCTTATCAGGGATAAAATTGATATTATCCATCATATTCTGCAGTAACTCATCTTGAGTCTTATTAGAATCACCTCTAGATGTAGAAGCACGTGAAGTAGATGGTCTAGATGAAGATGCAGCAGAGGTAGATGCAGCAGACCTCTCTAATCCATAGCTTTTGGAAAATCCTCCTCTCCATTCAAAAATTGAATGCTCATAATAAGTCTTCACATTCAACTTTGTGATGGGCTTTAGTGGTAATAGAACGTCCTCCCAACTATCATATTTTACTCCAGCCTACTTGCATAAAGAAAATATCAAGGAAACAAATCTCATACCTACAATAGTAGCAGTTGTAGCAGAGCATATGATAGTGTGATAGATCAAAGCCCCTATGTTGATGGACTTTCCCTCCTTAATACAATAATTCAACGTCGCTCTCTCTCTGGTCACTTCACTGAGATTATTGGTCTGAAGCAAACGAACAGAAATGAAATAGTGTCAGGCCTTTGAAGGTGCACATAACTTTAAAGTTGGTAAATTTACTCTCCTTTCATTCGTAATCTTTCAAAGTCTTCTTCCAATAGTCAAGTATGAAATAATCTCATCTAATTCTGCTTCTGTGGGACTATAATTTGCATAAAAACACAAAGTCTCTAGTGGTAAATGGTAAAACAAGTTGATTACCTCTGGAGTAAAAGGTACCAACTTTCTTCGAACCATAACTCGATCTTCCTCAGACTCAGGGAGATTTGCATAAAACTTCCTCACAATAAAAATCACTGAGACAGCAGAGAAACAATAGATATGTTCCCACTATTGACAGACTATCAGGTCCTCCACTTCTCCTTCTAGACTCTTAAAACATCACTCCTGAATCAATTTTCGTGACTGTAGAGCGTCACTATATCGATCTTGAGCTTTTGAACTGACAAATTTTCTCGAATCAAATGGGCTCTTTCCTCTGCTCCTTTTCATTCTTGGTGTCATTCTACAAATTTGATAAATTCCAAAAATAACTTTAACAATCAAGTTTAAATCACTAAACTAAACTTTCAAAAGCACTAACTAAACTTCCGAAGCAATTTTCATAGGCTTTTTTTTCACTTTTCGCCATGAATAGTAAATTTTCAAAGTCTTCCAAATTATCTTAAAATATATAGTGAAAATCCAAAATTTTTGCATAGAAGTAAAGCTTTTACCTCAAGGAACTTGGATCTAGCAAATCTCACTTGATTCCACCAAGAAATCTCCAAATTTCACTTGCCCTAGCCCTCAAAATCGCGAACTCGAGTTGGAGAAGACGCTAGGAGGCGTTAAAAATGGAATTTTTTGACCTAAAATTCACTTTTAGTCATTTGCGAACTGGTTTTCATGAACCGAAGCTTAAGCGCGAGTATGTGGTGCATAGGCGTCTGCCTCTCGGGTTGGCTCGCGCTTAAGAATGAAATGTAGCGGTTAGGCGCCAGTGCACAATTTTTGAAATTTTTAATTTTAAGTAAAAAAAGCACTAATAGCCTAAGTAAACTACCCCTAAATGGTCTCATAACACTTAAATGACTATTTTTACTTCATATAACTCCCTTCTCTCTCAAAATTCTCAATAATAATTATTTCAATTCAAGGGCTAAAAATAACACAAACTTCATTAAAAATAAACTTATATTAATTAACAAACAAGTACAAACACATTTAACACTTAGTTCTCTCTCCAAATAGTCTTGGATGATAAATTTTTTTTAAGTACAAAACACTTAATACATATTTACAATTAAACACATAAGTGACACAAAAACTAAACACAAGACATAAACACTAACAGACTTAAAAACATGACTCCAAACACGCAATTCCTAACACATAACTTAATGACATTCTTCATTAGAAGGAACAAATTCTTGTCTCTCAGTAGTCTCTCCAAGAATATAGAGTTGATAAAACGGCAGGTGGTGACGAGCTCTAATAATATCATCTTCGATCCTCATTTTCTTAAGGAACGTCATCTTATCTACTTCCTCTACATAACTTATATGACTTAATTGCATCTTAAGTTATCACCCAATATGTTCTAGATGAGCATGCAAATCAAGCACCTTAGTCTCTAATGCAGATATAGTATTCTCCATCTGGTTGATCTTCTCTGACATTCTTTCAATACTAGTGGTTAAGAGACAGTTATACATCTTCTATGCACTTTGACTAATGAACTTCTTTCTCATGGCTTCTTCCTTCTTCTTCACCATCTCCCATGAAGACATTTTCTCTAAATCTCTCTCTTTCTTTGACTTTTAGGGATAAAAATAATTCGGGGTGAAATTTCTTCACAAACCCCTTCTATTTATAGGCCTGTCCCCCTCATAACTTCTAGGCACGACTAGAAACTGCCAAGACACATTATTCCAACTAAATTGTAGTTACACCTTCTAGAAATTGAAATTTGCACATGTGATTAAATTGTCAAACTTGAGCGCCGATCTGACGCTTAAGCGCCAGTGTATATTTTTGCACTAATCAAATTAACATCCAAATTCATAATTTAACATGTCTAGGTCGCTAAATAAAGTCTAAAAATCATTACTTGCACATAATAAACTCAAACATGCTACCCCAAATTTCTTAATCAGGCTCAAAATAACAATCAAAGCAAAAACACACTGATAACTATGATTTGCCTCCCACAAAGCGCTTGGTTTTACGTTGTCAGCCCACGTAACCAATGCTCATTCTGGTTGACCCAACATCATTCCATCATTATATTTATGTTGATCCAGTATAGAATAATTTTTCAGTCTTTGTCCATTCACTTAAAAAATTTTCTCAGAATTAGGATCTTTAATAACCATAGCTCCATAAGGATAATTTTATCACAACAAAAGAACCCATCCACCTGGACTTAAGTTTGCCTGAAAATAATCTTAACCTTGCATTATATAACAAAACTTGTTGCCCTTGCTGAAAATTTTTAGCAAGAATATTTCGATCATGTCACATTTTCATCTTTTCCTTATAAATCTTAGCACTCTCATATGATTCATTCCTTATCTCTTCAAGCTCATTTAATTGCAACAATCTTTTCTCATTTGCATCTTTTAAATTATAATTGAACTCTGTAATAGCCCAATATGCTTTATGCTCAAGTTCAACTGGTAAGCGACAAGCTTTCCCAAATATTAGCTTATATGGTGACATTCCTATAGGAAATCTATATGCAGTCCTATAAGCCCAAAAAGCATAGTCAAGTTTGACTATCCAATCCATTTTTATTGTATTCACAGATTTTGCCATAATTATTTTAATTTCTCAATTGGATAATTCAGCCAAACCACTTGTCTAAGGATGATAAGCAGTAACAATCCCATGATTTATATGATATTTCTTTAATAACTTCTTCATAATGACATTTCTGAAATGACTTCTCCCATCAGTAATGATAACTCTCGGCATCCCAAATCTAAAAAATATGTTCATTTTTCAAAAAATTTGCAACACTTTGAGCATCACATCAAGGTAAAGCAACAACTTCTATCTATTTAGATACATAGTCCACTGCTAACAGAATATATAAATTTTTGAAAGATGGTATAAATGGTCCGATGAAATCTAATCCCCAACATCAAATATTTCAACTTCAAGCATATAATTAAGGGGCATCTCATTTATTCTAGAAATATTGCCTACTTTTTGACATCTATCACAAGTTTTGATATAAGCATTAACATCTCTAAAAATTGTAGGCTAATAAAATCTAAATTGTAGGAATTTTGTATGTTGTTTTATCAACACCAAATGTCCTCCAAAATCAGAATTATGACATTTTTGGATAATTTCATAAGTTTCTTCTATGGTAAACATCTTCGAATGATCAGATCCTTTCCTTGTTTATATAAATATGGGTCATCCAAAAAATAAGGCTTAGCTTCAGAAATAAATTTCTTTCCTTGTTTATATAAATATGGGTCATCCCAAAAATAAGTCTTAGCTTCAGAAATAAATTTGCTCATTTATTGGTATGTCATTCCATATTAAGATCACTAACAATATAGTTCACAATGTCGTCATACCACGGAACACGCCATTCATTTACAATGAACAATTTTTCATCTAGAAAATGTTCTTTAATTTCTTTTTCAAAATAGAGTGATTTTTCTAATTCAATCCTAAATAAATGATCAACAATTTAATTTTTAGTTCCCTTCCGATCTACTATTTCAAAATCAAATTCTTGTAAAAAAGGAATCCATCTTATAAGTCTCGGTTTAGTATTCTTCTTTTCCATTAATTACTTAATAGCATAATGATTTGTATGCACTATACAATGAGTTCCAATCAAATATGATCTAAATTTATCAAAGGCATATACTATTGCTAAAAACTCTTTTTTAGTTGTTGTATAATTGATTTGAGTTTCTTTAAGAGTTTTATAGCATAATAATAACTTTAAAAATTTTATCATATCTTTGTCCTAAAACAACTCCAATAGCATAATCACTTGCATCACACATAAGTTCAAAAAGTTTTTCCCAATTTGGTGAAACTATAATCAGTGCAGTGATTAATTTTTCTTTTAAAAATTTAAAAGCTTTTTGGCATTCCTCATCAAATATGAAAATTGCATCTTTCTTCAGTAAACGACATAAAGGCTTAGCAGTCTTAGAAAAGTCCTTAATATATCGCCTGTAGAATCCAACGTGTCCTAAAAAACTCCTAATTTCCCTGACATTTGTTGGATAAGGTAAATTAGCAATCACTTGAATTTTAGCAAGATCTACTTTCATACAATTTTTTGGTATTTGATGACCTAATACAATTCCTCTTGCAACTATAAATTGACATTTTTCCAAGTTAAGGACTAAATTTGTTTCTTCACAGTGCTTAAGAACTTTAGATAAACATTCTAAACATGAGTCAAATAAAGTTCCAAACACTGAAAATTCATCCATAAAAACTTCAATCCCTCTTTCAATTAAATCACAAAAAATTGCCATCATACATCTTTAAAATGTAACATGGGCATTACATAAACCAAAGGGCATTCTTCTAAAAGCAAAAGTACTATAAGGACTAGTAAACGTTGTTTTCTCTTGATCCTCAGGAGATATTTGAATTTGGTGATAACCAGTATATCCATCCAGAAAATAAAAGTGTTTATGCCCAGCTAGTATATCCAGCATTTGATCTAGAAAGGGTAGTGGAAAATGATCTTTCCTAGTGGTAAGATTTAATTTTCTATAATCAATGCATATTCGCCGCCGTTTTACTTATCTAGTAGGTATTAACTCATTATGCTCATTCAGAGTTACAGTTATTCCTTTCTTAGGAACACCTGTAATTTGTCTAGTAGGTATTAACTCATTATGCTCATTCACAGTTACAATTACTCCTTTCTTAGGAACAAACTGATTGGACTAACCCATGCAACTATCTGAAATAGGGTAGATAATTACAACATCTAACCACTTTAAAATTTCTTTCTTAACAACCCCTTTCATAATAAGTTTTAATCTCCTTTGTGGATCAGCCCTGAGTTTGCAGTTTTCTTCCAGATTAATTCTGTGCATACAAATAAAAGGGCTAATTCTTTTAATATTAGCAAATGTCCATCTGAAGGCTTTATTAAATTTTTTTAGAATTTTTATCAACTTTTCTTCTTCTTCCATTATTAAGTTCAAGGAAAATATAATAGGTAAAGTAGAGGAATCCCCTAAAAAGGCATATTCTAAATGTTCATGAAGTAACTTCAACTCAAGTTCTGAAGGTTTTTCAATAGATAGAAAAAATAATTTAGCTTTGTCTATCATATCCAAAATTTCAAAACTTTCTTGAACATAACTTGAATCTTCCTTAGAAAGGTTTACACATTGATCTAATTCCTCTTCTTGCTCGTGTTCCAAATAGTTTTTTTTTAGATTTTTTCTTCCTTAAAAAGATCTTTACATTGATCTAATTCCTCTTCTTGCTCGTGTTCCAAATCTTTTACTTCAGATTTTTCTTCATAATTAGTCTTGAAATGGAATTCGCTCAGATATCTTATAACATCCATTCTATAGCATTCATCATCTTTACCTTTTGTAGGGTATTTCATTAATTTTAAAATGTTAAAAGTAACAGTTTGATCATTGACGTGCATTGTTAATTCCTCTTTATGCACATCTATCATTGCTCTTTCTGTGGCTAGGAAAGGTCTCCCTAAAATGGAAGGTATCTCGTTATCTTCCTCCATATCCAACATAATGAAATCAAGAAGAAAGATAAATTGATCCACTTTCACTTGGACATCTTCTATAACTCCTTTAGGATAGGTTATTGAACGATCTACTAACTATAGAGTTACAGTAGCAGGGGTTATTTCTCCTAATCCAAATCTTTTAAATATTAATAATGGCATACGGTTAATGCTTGCACCTAAATTACATAAAGCTTTCCAATAAAATCTGTCTTTTATTGCACATGAGATTGTAAAGCTACCAGGATCTTTAAGCTTTTGATGAAGCTTCTTCTGAATTATAGCACTACACTCCTCACTAAGTGCAACAGTCTCATTATCTTCAAACTTCTTTTTCTATTAAGAATATCCTTCATAAACTTTATATAATTTGGCATTTGTTCTAAGGATTCAACAGATGGAATATTGATTGTAAGCTTCTTAAATATTTCCAGAAATTTTGAAAATTGCTTATCCAACTTCTATTGTCAAAGTCTCTGAGGAAATGGAGGTGGTGGTTTTTTTAAATCAATTTTTGGCAGAGAAATAGGTCGTTCAAAATTTTTCAAAGTGTCCTCTTTTGATTCTTCAATCACTTTTCTCTACTTCAATTTCTTTTTGAACACCCTACCTTCCAACTATCTTCCACATCTAAGTTGTATGCTTTAACTTGTTCTTTATTCTGGTCTTTTGGATTTGATTCAGTATTACTAGGAAATGTTCATTGGAATCTATTACTTAATGAACTTGCAATTTGCTCAAGTTTATTCTCAATATTTCTAATTGTAGCTCCTTAACTTTGTAGCTGATTACCCATTTGTAGAACTACTTCTTCTATAAACAACTTCTTATCCTTAAATTATGTATTACTGTTGAAACCTGGAGGATAAGTAGTTTTATAATTCTTGATCCCTTGGTTGTTTCAATTTCCCAATGGGTTTCCTTCGTTGTTCCCCCATTGCTGATTACTACCACCCAAATTTTTATTCCAGTTAAAGTTGGGATGGTTCTTCCAACCTGGGTTATAATAATTGTAATATGGGTTATTTTTCTTATTATTTATGGCATTCAAAGTTTCTAATGATGCTGGAGAATCTATTATTTGGCCTAATGAATTCCCTTCAATCATGGAAATTGGTTGAGAAAAATTCATTCCAAATTGGTCTAACTTCCTTAAAATTGCAGCAAGTTGATTTGCTAACATAGTAAATGCATCACTTTCAAGAATGTAGATCATTCTTTACATGCTTCAACTCCATTAATACCACTAACAGTTGAAAGTTTGCTTGCTTTGGAGAAGAAATTGAAGAAAATTGAAAGGGAACTTCTGAGTATTATAAATGTAGTGGGAGATCTTAAGTACCTTTTTTATCACTTAGATTGGAGAATGATAGAAAATTTTGATCATACCAGAAATTTTAAAGTAGGATTAACTCGGATGTTTAAGAAAATGGGTGGATCAAAGAAAATTTGACATATCAATTCCCGTACCGATCCTTCTAAAAACTATATGTTCATTACCAATCCATGGGAGGTATTAGAGGAGGAGAAAACACTGAAGAAGAGGCAAAATAATTGAAGACTTTGGATTCTATATTTGTTTAAGAATATTTATATATTTAGCGTAATTGTGTGGATTGGATTTGGTTTTGTTTGTTTTGCTTTAGAATTCTGAACTTTTATTAAGTTTATAGTTTTGTGTCAGTGTTTAGTGTTGTGGCTTGATTTCAACGCTGATTTATACTTAGATTGCTTAATAATTGTGAATGCTTAATTTGAAAAATGTGTTTGTAAAAAATGTATTTTCATATATAAATATTAGTTCTTTTTTTTTTGTGAAAATGATTGTTTGTGAAATGTTTATTTGTGAATTACTATTAGATTAAAATTTGTGTTTAAAAAAACTAAAAAAACTTTGGAGTAAAGTGTAGAGAAATTGAAAATTTGAAAAAAGACAAAAATTGAATTTCGGGCCTTCAGCGCCAACGACGTTGGAATGGGCGTCAACGACGCCTTCAACCCGAGAGCATCCCTTAACCCCTTAAATTCACAATTTTCACCACAAACCTCCATTTTTACCCCTTGAGTTAACTTCAACCTTTGGCTTTCACACTTAAGGCTTGATTTTGGGCGGATTTGAGGTGATTTAGAGGCAAAGGAACTTCAGATTTCATCTTCTCTAAGTAAGAGCTACACTTTAAGCTAAAATTTTTTTATTTTCACCAAGGATTTTTCTCATATTACATAAATCCAAAGGTTTTGGAATTTATTTGAGAGATTTTAAGAAAATACTTTGGTAAAGAACTCTTAGTGGATTTAAGTTTAAAGTATTTTACGTTTTGATTTTTGGAATTTTGGATTTCCTATGGCACCTAGAGCAAGAAAAAGAAAAATAGATTATGACGAGTGATCCCTTGATACTTAATGCTTATCAATAGTATAACAATAGTTCTGATGGTATTTTTCACTTCTATTTCCTTATTTTGCAACAAAACCAAAAGCTCGATCCTCAATAAAAATAAGAATTTAACTTTTTAATTTATATATATTTATATTGGGATACTAGACAAGTAATATATGACGTTTTAATTAAGACCTGAATATCGAACCCACAGGGAAGATTATGCAATATGCACTTTTTAAAAAGTTTTTCTATTTTTTAAAAGATAATTACTTAAACTAAAAATAATTTTTACAGGAATTTAAAATTTAAATATTTTTTGAATTTTTGAAACTTTAATGAAACAATAAGAACGTAAAAAGATAACTAAAATTTTTGTAGAAGAAAAGTACTTAATATGAAAATATTTTTCTTCTTATCATGAATCAGTAATAAGTGTAGGAATTCTGTTCTGTAAGTATGCAAATTGTGTTGTGCCAAATTGGAGCAATAATATTCTTTACCCTTACTAGAGATGCTATAAAGAACATTAGCTAAATTAAAGTTTGAATAGTTCTGAAGACTGGCTAGGCAGGGAAGGTACTAGCTCTCACTCTAGAGTTCCCTCGATTCCCTCCACCTGAGGACTGACATTATCGTATCAGAACCTAAAGCAATAGACTAAGTTGGGGGCTTTAACCTGTCACTTTAAAGTCCTCTAACTTTACACCCATCAATGAATATTTCCTTATTTATTTGCACTCAATCATATGAACTACATTCTCATTCATATAACCTCATGTGATTCTTTCCAATTGTTGACTGAGA
>JXCR01148562.1:0-53960 GCA_002079205.1 Phalaenopsis hybrid cultivar | reverse complement strand
AAAAATATGAAATCAAACTGATCCCATATTTTTCATAGTTTAAATGAAAGAGCACTATACCTCAAACCCTGTAGCTTTCCCGAAGGATAACACAAGACTTGAGGATGAGGCTCGATCAAATAAACTAAGAAATATATGACATATGTTTGGTCTGTGAAACCATTTTATTTGCCGACAAATTCTCCTATTTAATAGGAAGAAGTAAATAGGGTTTATATTGAGTTGGGTTTGAACAAACTTCCTATAAGGGAAAGCCCCTATAGTTAATTACATCTTAGATAACTGAAGTTACCTAAGAAAACTCTAGATAAAAATTAGGGAATATTTTCAAAGAGTTTAAAAGGATAGGACTTTTCAACAAAATCGGACAGAGAGGTGTGAAATGGGAATAACTCAAATTTGGAACATTTTATTGTAGAATCCAAATGAGGAAGAACTAGGGGATGTCACAGATCCGAAGGAGAACCTCGGTGACTTCCCAGTCTATCCTATTGTTTGGCTTCAATTTTAAGAAGAAATTTATTTGAGTGTTTCATCCTGCCAATTTTATTAGTTAGGGCTTACATTCGTGTGAAATGATCACACAAATACCCTGAAAGATGTGAGGATTTAGGTCGTGATGAATGATAAAGACGAGTTAGGGCTTATTTTGTACAGTAGAGCTATACAAAGGACTAAAGATAAGGTGAGGAGTTATGTTGCATAAGCAAACAACCTCAAAATCCTATGGCTTGTTGTTTAATTCTAAGGAATAGTTTAGCTGGTGTAGATCCTCTTACTATTGAAGATGGCCATACTGCCCACAATGCTAGCTCCAAGCTCCTTGCCGTGACGAGTTTGAGTTTCCTAGTGTGTCAAGTTATGGTGTCAAATCAGACGGACCTATGGTTGTAGTCCTTTAAAACTTTATGGGGGCATGTTAAAGTTGATTAGAGCGACACGGGTTAGGATCCTATGGTTCCTTTATTCCGGTACCACTATTTTCTATTAGATTCACTTAGTCCAAATGAATTCACTAAACTCAAATTGATGAGTTCTGTACTTTCATTTAGACCGTGAGAAGTCTCATTAGAAACCGTAGGTTACCTCCTCCGAGGGATTCCCGATCATCAAATAGAGACATCTTAATTTATTTGTAGTTGTGGTTTTTGTGATATTTGTGATTAAATTTTGAGTTGTTTTATATTTTGAATGTTGCGGCGGTAAATTTTATCTTGGTTGATTTTAGTTTTTTTTTTTGTTTTAGTTTTGGTTTTGTGGCTATCCTAACAGTTTTGGTTTTCATGCAGGGTGACATCGTTCTTTAGAATGCAAGTTCGTATTTTGGCTATACATGTAGGTGAGTAAGTACAGTAACGTACTAAAAAAAGTACGGGAAACCAAACATACAGGTAAATAAATCACAATAAAAGCGTACTTGGATAGTCTTCCCGTCTCTCCAACTAAAACTCAAAATGCATATAAAAGCATTTTATGTAAAGCAGGAAAAATAAGGTCCCTAGATTATATATTGGTGAGTCCTTATTTGTTTGATTAAGGATGATTTTATTAAGAAAAATATATCAAGTTGAGTAGATCTCCGAGGTATCCAACAGGTCAAGAGAAAAGGCAGGTCCATGCTTTCCCCTCACCGCCTGGTGAAAATTCTTGAGTTCATTTAAGCTTATTATGTTGCTTAATAATCCATCCTGTAAATATTTCTAGTGTTCAATGAACAGTGATGTTTCAATTATCCCTAAGAGTAGGGTGATTATCATTTATCATTAAATTTGAGAATTATGCAGGCGAAGGCCCTTAAAGAAGCAGGTTAGTGTTATTAAGATACTTAGCCAATTTTGGTTTTAACTTGGGCTTGTAGTGTTCAATTTCTAGTTACATTCACTTTTCTAAAATTCATTTAACCAAATTTGATTTAGCTTAAGTCACCACCAAGCCCTTAAGATCCTGATGGATGTGTTAGTCATTTTGAAAGAGATTAAATTTTAAGTGACAATAATTTATCATAAAAACATTTGAATTTCACTTGAACACAACATAGGGATATTAAATTAGTGAGTTATTAACACCCAAAACTATACCCTTAAGTCTAGGATTATTCAATTTCGTAGACTTCCAAATTTTGATAACCTAGGAAAATTTCAAAATTTTCTTTCAATTAAAAAAATGAGATATATTCCTACCAATTAATCTTTTGTGTTTCTATCATCCAAATATATTAATTAGGATCAAAGATTGCCCATTTCCCTTTCTTGAATTAAGCCTAAATAATAATTAAGGCTAAATTTCTAAAATTACACTTTTGCCCCTAAGGCTCCATCACTTCATAATTTGTCAAATTTAATTCAAATGACTTTGGAACTTTTGTTCCACCTCTTTCATGGGTCAATTGAAACATCAGAGGAGAAAATGTGATTTTTCAAATTTTAATTTAATCTATATAATTATTTATATGCAGGAATAGGATTTTTCAAAGAAAATTCCATAACTTGACCAAGGCAAAGCCCAATCACTTGATATGTTTACTGGAGGTAGAATTGGACTAGAGAACCACATGGACTGAATTTCATGATTTTTTTAGTTCTTTTTGAATTATTAAAATTTTTTTAAGTTGTGGAGCATTAATTAATTATAAAATATTTTTAATTTGGAAATTTAAGTTTTATATTTTCATTAAATCTCTGAGGTCAAGAAAACCAGAGAAACAAATTTTACATTTTTTGGATTTTTCTTTGAATTATTAAACTTTTTTAAGTGAAAGATTAAGAAAAATTCATTTTTTAGCCTTTAAAAAATATTTTAAGCTTCAAAATTGAATATCTTCACTTCAAAAATCCGAAAAAAATTTCCAATTGTTCCTAAGTGCTTAGTAAACAATTTAGAACATTTTCATAAATTTTACTAATTTTGTGATTTTCATTAATTTTTAATTACTTAAATATTCAAAATAGGCTTAAAAATGAAGTTTTTATTTTATTTACAATTTTATTTTTAGAAAATTTCTCTGAACACAGAGAACTTCCAAAACTAATTATTATGATTTTTTAGTTATATTTTAATTATTAAAAATGATTTTAATGTCAAAATGACATTTATCTTAAAAAAATCAATTTGAGTTAGCAAATGAGCTCCAAATATTTTGAAAATTTTATGAGGAGTTCTTTGAACTATAAATCACATTGTAGAATCCAAGGAGGCTAGGGATTGAGTCTCTTGCTGTGGTGGAAGGTCTAGGCCCAATTTCAATCAAGGTTGAATTTGGGTGTTGATCAAAGTCTAGTGTAGAGGCTCTCTATGAGGGGGCTTTGATGGGGCATCTTCTCCTCTCACTATGGTAAAGGCGTGGGTGAGTTTAATTTAATTTTTGTGCGCTCTCGAGGTGTGGAGAGTTTTTTACTATCTCCGGCAAGGTTTATAGCTCAAAAATTGAACTTTGGCAAGGAAAATTAGGGCAAAGGAGTGGTTGGATTGCACTGAGGGGGTCTCAAAGAGGCTCTGGGAGCAATTTAGAGGGGTCTCCTTGAGAAAATTTTAGCACTTCTCGCTTGCTCATGAAGAGGCCATTTTATAGCCATGGTCAGAGAGGGGAACTCAGGGCCTGGTCATGGGTGCAAATGTCTACCTAGGTGGTGAGCTAAAAGCTCTAAGGTTTAATTTTGTTGAGCTGGCCCCTAGGTTAATATTAGGTTTGATTCAAGAGTGGTAGCTCTTGGTTTTGAGGTTTTTCAGAGACTAGGCTGGCCAACAGGGTCAGGGGAGGTGGCCAGGAGGTCAGGTGAGCTAGTGGGAGGGTTAATTATAATTAAACCTCAATGGCAAGTGATGATGGGGAAGATTTTTGGTTGAGGCCCATAAATGGGCATAAATCCCTTAATTTGGAGATCCATTGGTCCATAGCATGCCATGGCTGGTCCAAAGGGGTTTATCTTCTTCCTTAGGAGGAGCTTAGTGGCCGTGGAGTCACAAATTTGGTGACTTTACGGTGGTTAGGCCAATTTTTGGTGGAAGGGTTCAACTTGGGTCCAAATGGCTAAAAATTAGGTTTGGGTTAGGCTGGCCATGACTTTGAGCCCAATTAATTGACCAACATTGTGTAGAAGATTGTAATGAAGATTTTTGGTGAAGGATTAAAATGATTTTGAGTTCAATTGGGGGTTCAATTTGAAGGATTTGGGAATTTTGGTCAATTTGGGTATGTTGGGCTAGACTTGGGCCTAGGTTGGGCTAGGCTTGCGATAAGTCCAAATTTATTACTTAAAATATTCAATAGGAATGCCATGAAGAGTTTTTAACATAAATTGGGTGCCAATTTTTGGGCTAAGATAATCAATTTGGTGGAATTTTGAGGTATGACCAATTGGGGCAAATTTAGGGCTTTTTTGAACTTATGTCGAAATCAAATGAAATGGAGGCTTCACCAGAGCCAATTGAAGGTCAAGTTTGATGTTTAAGATGGTTATGAAGATATTTAAATGCAAATTGTAGCAAATTGAGTAGGTTATGGGGTTTAATTTGGTGAGATTAAGTCATGTAGCCAAATTTGGGGATTTGACCTAGATCAAAATTGGGCTCAAATCATGGGTCAATTGATCTTGGAATTGATTTAATTTGGTCATATGGAAGGTGAATTTGAGTTTAGGATTGAAATTGAGGGAAATTGGGACCAAATTGATGGACCTTTAAGGTAAATTTGAGGAAATTAGGCCTTTAAAGGCAATTTTGGGGTTTTGGTCAAAATGATAAAATTGGTCAAAATGGGTCCAATTGAGGGGTCCAAATGGGTTTTGAAACCATTTGGAGTGATTTTGGAGGTTTTGGGAAAGTTTAGGGTGCCAAGAGAATTTTTGTAACTTTGGTAATTTTGGGGGTATTTTGGTAAATTTGTAAATTTTGGGTAGTTTTAGGTAATTTCCGTATTTTCAAAAGGTTTGAAATGATTTTTGAACAAATTTGGATATTTTGGGTGAATTTGAGAATTTTGAGAATTTTGGCAAAATTTAGGGCTCTTGGGTATCTATGCAATTTGGGGGATTTTGGGGCAAAAAGCAAAGTTGGATATTTTGGTAGAATTGGGGTGTCAATCAGCCTATATGAGCCATGGACCAACGGAATCCTCATTTGGGTCCTCTATGTACTGGTCTTAGCTAAACCCTAGCCTAGGTCTAGTGGGTTTAGGGGACCATCTACATGAGTCTCCCAAAAGATCAAGGGATCAAAGTCAACAAATACTGGGTTTAGCATTGTGAGGGATTGTGAGTGAGAGTGAGTGTAATGAGTGAAAGTGAGTGCCTTAGCCCTAGACCAGCACCCAGGTTTAACCCTAAGGTCAAACTGTCCTATTGGGACTCATCTTGAGCTCCCCATATTGACCCTACCTACTAAGTGCTAGAGGTTAGGACCAATATGTGGGACTTCAAGTTGAGCAAAGAGGAGTATAGAATTTCTAATGGTGAGGATTCATTTTCTAATTTTCTAGGAATAGTCAACTGGAAAGTCCTATGGCTAGACCTTAGACTACTAAAGAGGAAAACTAAACCTCAACCAAAAGTGAGGTCAATAGTATTCTCAGGCAACTGTGCCAAAAACTTGACTCAACCCACAATTAAGCAGATATTTATGTTTCTCAAAATTCCAAAAACTTGACCCAAATTATATTTAGCAGTTAATGAGAACAAATTTAATATGATAAAATTTAAACAAATAGTTTTCTCACAATGGGTAATATGCAAATATATGTATCGTTTCAAGTAATATAGAGTTTTCTTTAAAAAACCAGTATCAATCCTACGACAAAAAATAATGAAATACAAGAATTGAAACTTTAAGAAAAATTTACTTAAGAGTGCAACAACTATCGAAAAAATGAACTTAAGTTTACTAATTTTTGCAAAATGCAAGTAAAAGAAAATGTAATGACTTACACAATTTATAAAAAGAGACTTTCTCCGTGCCAATAATTCATAATTAGTGCAGAATTTCAAAACTATTTAGAAACTTAAATGTGGTATGGTGACCGATCCCTGATTACTACTAATATGCACAGTACAACATTAATTCAAATTATGTTTCATTTATATTTCCTTACTTTGCAACAAAACCAAAAACTTGATCCTGAAGAAAAATAAAAATTTTGCTTTTCATTTATATATTGTGGGATACTACGCAAGTATACGTATTGTTATCAAGTAATATAGGACTTCTTGATTAAGATTTGAATATTGAACCCATACATTATTGAACAACAAACTTTCTATTTTTAATAAAAAGATAATTATCTAAACTAAAGATAATTTTTACAGTAATGAAAATTTAAATATTTTTGGTATTTTAAATATTTTGATAGAGCAATAACAATTTAAAAAGATAACTAGAGTTTTTGTAATAGAAAAGCACTAAATATGAAAATATCTTTCTTCTTGTTATGAATCAGTAATAAGTATATGAATTATGTTATGGAAGTATGCAAATTGTGTTGTGCCAAATAGGAGCAATAATATTCTTTAACCTTACTAGAATGCTATAAAGAACATTGGCTAATTTAAAGTTTGAATAGTTCTGAAGACTGGCTATGAAGGAAATACACTAGCTCTCACTCTAGAGTTCCCTTGATTCCCTCCACCTCGANTCTATTGTCAAAGTCTCTGAGGAAATGGAGGTGGTGGTTTTTTTAAATCAATTTTTGGCAGAGAAATAGGTCGTTCAAAATTTTTCAAAGTGTCCTCTTTTGATTCTTCAATCACTTTTCTCTACTTCAATTTCTTTTTGAACACCCTACCTTCCAACTATCTTCCACATCTAAGTTGTATGCTTTAACTTGTTCTTTATTCTGGTCTTTTGGATTTGATTCAGTATTACTAGGAAATGTTCATTGGAATCTATTACTTAATGAACTTGCAATTTGCTCAAGTTTATTCTCAATATTTCTAATTGTAGCTCCTTAACTTTGTAGCTGATTACCCATTTGTAGAACTACTTCTTCTATAAACAACTTCTTATCCTTAAATTATGTATTACTGTTGAAACCTGGAGGATAAGTAGTTTTATAATTCTTGATCCCTTGGTTGTTTCAATTTCCCAATGGGTTTCCTTCGTTGTTCCCCCATTGCTGATTACTACCACCCAAATTTTTATTCCAGTTAAAGTTGGGATGGTTCTTCCAACCTGGGTTATAATAATTGTAATATGGGTTATTTTTCTTATTATTTATGGCATTCAAAGTTTCTAATGATGCTGGAGAATCTATTCATTTGGCCTAATAATTCCCTCAATCATGGAAATTGGTTGAGAAAAATTCATTCCAAATTGGTCTAACTTCCTTAAAATTGTAGAAACTTACATGGAAATTGGTTGAGAAAAATTCATTCCAAATTGGTCTAACTTCCTTAAAATTGCAGCAAGTTGATTTGCTAACATAGTAAATGCATCACTTTCAAGAATGTAGATCATTCTTTACATGCTTCAACTCCATTAATACCACTAACAGTTGAAAGTTTGCTTGCTTTGGAGAAGAAATTGAAGAAAATTGAAAGGGAACTTCTGAGTATTATAAATGTAGTGGGAGATCTTAAGTACCTTTTTTATCACTTAGATTGGAGAATGATAGAAAATTTTGATCATACCAGAAATTTTAAAGTAGGATTAACTCGGATGTTTAAGAAAATGGGTGGATCAAAGAAAATTTGACATATCAATTCCCGTACCGATCCTTCTAAAAACTATATGTTCATTACCAATCCATGGGAGGTATTAGAGGAGGAGAAAACACTGAAGAAGAGGCAAAATAATTGAAGACTTTGGATTCTATATTTGTTTAAGAATATTTATATATTTAGCGTAATTGTGTGGATTGGATTTGGTTTTGTTTGTTTTGCTTTAGAATTCTGAACTTTTATTAAGTTTATAGTTTTGTGTCAGTGTTTAGTGTTGTGGCTTGATTTCAACGCTGATTTATACTTAGATTGCTTAATAATTGTGAATGCTTAATTTGAAAAATGTGTTTGTAAAAAATGTATTTTCATATATAAATATTAGTTCTTTTTTTTTTGTGAAAATGATTGTTTGTGAAATGTTTATTTGTGAATTACTATTAGATTAAAATTTGTGTTTAAAAAAACTAAAAAAACTTTGGAGTAAAGTGTAGAGAAATTGAAAATTTGAAAAAAGACAAAAATTGAATTTCGGGCCTTCAGCGCCAACGACGTTGGAATGGGCGTCAACGACGCCTTCAACCCGAGAGCATCCCTTAACCCCTTAAATTCACAATTTTCACCACAAACCTCCATTTTTACCCCTTGAGTTAACTTCAACCTTTGGCTTTCACACTTAAGGCTTGATTTTGGGCGGATTTGAGGTGATTTAGAGGCAAAGGAACTTCAGATTTCATCTTCTCTAAGTAAGAGCTACACTTTAAGCTAAAATTTTTTTATTTTCACCAAGGATTTTTCTCATATTACATAAATCCAAAGGTTTTGGAATTTATTTGAGAGATTTTAAGAAAATACTTTGGTAAAGAACTCTTAGTGGATTTAAGTTTAAAGTATTTTACGTTTTGATTTTTGGAATTTTGGATTTCCTATGGCACCTAGAGCAAGAAAAAGAAAAATAGATTATGACGAGTGATCCCTTGATACTTAATGCTTATCAATAGTATAACAATAGTTCTGATGGTATTTTTCACTTCTATTTCCTTATTTTGCAACAAAACCAAAAGCTCGATCCTCAATAAAAATAAGAATTTAACTTTTTAATTTATATATATTTATATTGGGATACTAGACAAGTAATATATGACGTTTTATTAAGACCTGAATATCGAACCCACAGGGAAGATTATGCAATATGCACTTTTTAAAAAGTTTTTCTATTTTTTAAAAGATAATTACTTAAACTAAAAATAATTTTTACAGGAATTTAAAATTTAAATATTTTTTGAATTTTTGAAACTTTAATGAAACAATAAGAACGTAAAAAGATAACTAAAATTTTTGTAGAAGAAAAGTACTTAATATGAAAATATTTTTCTTCTTATCATGAATCAGTAATAAGTGTAGGAATTCTGTTCTGTAAGTATGCAAATTGTGTTGTGCCAAATTGGAGCAATAATATTCTTTACCCTTACTAGAGATGCTATAAAGAACATTAGCTAAATTAAAGTTTGAATAGTTCTGAAGACTGGCTAGGCAGGGAAGGTACTAGCTCTCACTCTAGAGTTCCCTCGATTCCCTCCACCTGAGGACTGACATTATCGTATCAGAACCTAAAGCAATAGACTAAGTTGGGGGCTTTAACCTGTCACTTTAAAGTCCTCTAACTTTACACCCATCAATGAATATTTCCTTATTTATTTGCACTCAATCATATGAACTACATTCTCATTCATATAACCTCATGTGATTCTTTCCAATTGTTGACTGAGATAATACCAGCCTGGTTCTTACATGTTCCCACAACAAATTTTAACATATGGATTCGCCAAATCAAGAAGTAAGTGAAGTGCATGGATTTAAATCATCACAACTTCTTTCAACATTAAAGATTAATACTCTCCTCAACTTCCATCTAAAACTTAATTATGTATCATTTTAAGAAGAAAGATAAAGAAAACTACTCAAAATTCATGGAGAAAAAAAAATCACACTTTAGTTTAAAAGAAGAAATCATTGTCAAACTAACGACAAGTCTTGACTAAAATTAAAAGTAGTCTAAAATAAATAAATAAAAACTTATCTCAAGTCCTTCGCCAAAATCTTGAAANATTAGATATATATAAGCAGGAATGAAAATTTAAAATAACATACTAACAAGAATTTTTAAACCCTAATGATATTAGTATAAAACTAAAAAACAGGAGTAAAATTAATTTTTGATCGAATTTTCTATATTTTCATTTAAATTTAACATGTAGAAATTCAATAGACTCTAAGCAGTGGGTATAAATATAAAAGCAAACTAACACACTAACTTGATTTCACGATCTCAGCATAAAAACAAACAAACTAACATGATAAAAGAAAATTACAGGGTAGCAGTTTCAGAAATTTAAATTTAAGATCTAAGTTAGCTAGATTTTTAAACTTTTAAAAGACATAGAATCAAGTTGAATCCTAATCTAACTAAAACAGTATTAAACACACATCAACAGTTACTACCCTAGAATGTTAGAACAGGCCACTAACAAAACACAACATCACACTTCTCACTTAAACTTAGAAGTAAAAACCACATCACATAGTTCAAACCAACACATAGATGCAAATGTAGCAAGCCCGGACCACATAGTTCATATCATATTGTAATCATAAAATAAATCTCTCAGTTCTACTCTTCATCCTCTGAATCACCGCTACCCCAAACTTTTGCAGGCTCATAATCAGGGTATCTAGAATATGGAGAAAATTGCACTCCTTGGTTACCCCTAATGAAACTCTCCAAAGATGAGTGAAATTTCTCTTCATAATCACTTTTTCTCCTATTATACCTATCAGTATGCTATGCAAAATGCTCTAAATTTTGTACCTTATTAGTGATAAGATTGATATTATTCTATCATCCTCTGCAATAATTGATCTTGGGTCTCAGTAGACTCACCTCTAGATGTAGAAGCACATCTATTCTTTACTTCTTAAAGAATAGATGTTGTAAAGAAAATAGGAGCACATCTATTCTTTACTTCTTTCAAATTTTGTAAAGAAAATTGATTAATTTATAGTTGATGTCGGCATGTATAGTAGTTTTGGATAGTTTCTATTCTCTCACTCCTAGATTACTCACTGTGCCCTTTCCATAGGACCTATCAATGACCCTTAGTTCCAATATCTAGACTAAATTGATAAAAGAATCTAGCCTATCACTCTAGAAATATTAATTCTACACCCATCAAATCTTATCTTCTTATCTAATTGCACCCCCTTCGGGCAATTGCCACTGCTCTTTCTAAGGTAGAATGTGATACTTACAAGTTAAGAAATCTTAGCCATCTCAGGTCTATAAGTTTCCTCAACAAATTTTAATAATACAAATAGCCAATTTGTGAAGTAAATAAAGATCCGATAAAAATATCATCTCAATTTTTAGAAATAAAATAAGTTCTAAAAAAATCAAAATCACTTACTTAATTACTTCATACTATAAGGAGAAAGAGAAAAAAACTACTCAAAATGCATGAGGATAACAAAACAAAACATATTTATAAAACTCAAATCCAAAGTACAAAACTTAAAGACAAAAATATAAATACTTATCATGAATGTTCCCGCAAGCACTCCTTTGAAGTTCTATGACTTCTCTGACTCCAAGAGCACTTAAAAGACTCACAAACTCTAGAAATAACACAGACTCATAAAGAAAGCTTCTCATACACTTAACACACGCACACACTATAAGACTCTATAGATCTGACTCCCCTAGCCTCTTAGAATTAATCCATATTTATAGAGCTTCGAAAATGACCAAGGATTGCTTCAGACATCTCTTCAAAATTTGGCCTCATTCAATGAATCTTTTAGAAAATAACTGTGGCACATAGGCACCAGCTAAGTTCTGTATCTGGTGCCTAGGTGTCAGCCAACTTCTATATCTGGCGCTTAGGCACCAGTTTGGCTGGTTTGGTATCTTTCTTTAGTTTAGCCCCTTTTGCTAGTTTTTGATATATTTTTGCTCCTTTTTACTCTTCAACTCTTTTTCTTACACCTGCAACCAAAAACATAAAAATACCTTTCATTTAAGCATAATTTCGTAAAAAAAATAGCATAAAATGTGCACAAAAATAGGTAATTTTAAGGTGGATAAATCATCCTAAAAGTAAAATCTAGTGTCATGGATAAAATTTTTTGTTAATAGTATGTCGAACCATAGGGCATAACATCACTAACAATATGATTGACTATGTCTGCAAAACATGGAATGTGCCATTCCAAAATTTTAAATAATTACTTTTTAGGAGAACACTTGCTAATTTCTTCATCCAAATCTGGTTCTATTGGTTTAACTTCATAACTTTCCTAAAAATGGCTAACATACAAATAGTCAATTAAGTTCATCCAAAAGCACAAATTTTAATTTCATTTTGAAGAATATTTCATAGATTTAAAACATTAAAGGTAGCTTCCTGATCATTTACTCTCATTGTTAATTCACATTTTTTCACATCTATCATGGATTGCCCAGTAGCTAGAAAAGGTTTACCTAAAATGATTTGAATTTTTTTATATTCCTCAATATCGACCACAGTTAAATTAATAGGGAAGATGAATTTTTCACTCTAATTAAAACATCTTCTCTAAGCCCTTCTAGATAATTGATTGATTGATTAGCTAAATGAACGGTTATTGTAGTAGGAGACACTTCTCCAAGCCCTAAACCTTTAAGAATAAATAATGACATAAGGTTTATGCTTTCTCCAAGATAGCATAAAATTTTTCAAAAAAATATTTCACATATTGCACAAGGAATAGTAAAACTCCCATGATCCTAAGTTTCTGAGGAAGCTTTTTTGGAATTATAGCGTTGCACTCCTCACTAAGTGCAACAATCTCATAGTCTCTAAACTTATTGTTCTTGTTAAGAATGTCCTTCATGAACTTTACATAACTGAGCATTTTCTCCAAAGCTTCAATGAAAAGAATATTAATAGTTAAATACTTAAATATCTTTAAAAATTTTGAAAATTGTTGATCCAACTTCTGCTGTCGAAGTCCTTGAGAAAATGGACGTGGTTGTTTTTCTAAGTTAATCATAGTTTGAAGAGACCGGGTTTTCTGAGTCCTTGAAAACATTTTCCTTGGGTTTTCTCATTTCAACAATCTCTTTTTCAACCTAAATCTCTTTCTGAAATACATCCTCCAACTCTCAATTTGGATAGTTTTAACATGCTCACTATTCTTCTGCGTAGGATTTATCGCGGTGTTGCTAGGAAGAGTCCCTTGAGGCTATTGCTAAGTGAGTTAGCAATCCATCCCAATTGATTCTCTATGTCCCTTATTGTTGCACCTTGACTTTGTAGTTGATTTTCCATTTGCAATACAACCTCCTCTAAAGAGAACTTCTTCTCCTTAATTTGTGGATTATTTTTAAAATCTGGTGGATAATAATGTCTATAGTTGATACTACCCTAGTTTTTACAATTTATTAAAGGATTTGTGATGTGCCCAAGTGATTATCACAATTATGTAAGTCTTGTTAATGGAATCAAAATTCTTAATTGGATCACTGTCAAATTAATTGAATTCTTAAAATTAGATGTTCTTACACACTGGGGTTTCTCATGCAAGTATACATATCATTTCAATAATGTAGGGCTCTAAAGAGTCTGTAATGTTAATCCTATAGAGAAATGCTGGGAAGCCAAAGTAGGAATGCACTCTAGTCCACTTAATTCATTCTTAGATTGGAATATTAAAACACTTTAGATTTTTTAACAAACCTACTGCAATTATATAAAGTTACTCCTACAAAATTTCTAAGTACATTATGGGAATTGGTTTTTCCAAGTGCTAAGGTTACTTTTTCTTATAGTGATAATAATACATTGTAAATGTGGAAGAAACGAGAAATCATGTAAAGTGTTGTGAAAAATAGAAGCATAAATCCTCTTTACCCTCTTTTGAGTGTATAAAGAGGCTTAGTCAAAGTGACCTTAATTTTTAAGTCCCACTTTGAACCCAATGAAATTATCTCCCTATTTATGTGCAACTCCATACAATATACTTTTATTTAAACCCTATAGTTCAACATGATTTTCCTAGTTGTTCATGTCATAGCTCTTCCAAGTCCTTACGGGTTTAAACCACATTTTAATAGATCAATTGGCCAAATTTAAAAGTAAACTAAGTGCATAAAGAAATCATCATAATTATATAATAAAAACTATTTTAGCATTCAAACCTACATACTTACACATCTACTACATTATCACAAGGAAAAAGCAAGAAAATTTACTTACAAAGCATGGATAAAACACCAAAATAATGGATTGATACATAGAGATTCAACTAACAAAAGTTCTTCAGAAAATCACAAACCCAAAACACAAATATACTTATCTCTCTCCCTTAGTTTCCCTTGAGAATGCTCCACTTATGCTCTTGATTTTTTTTTTTTTTGCAAAATCTTCACCCAAACACTAACAAATACAGTAATTCACTCCCTTAGACTTGCTTTCACAAACCTAGAACAAGCCTATGAACTCTCACAATAATGGAGGAAAATCTCTCCCAATACTCTCTCTCTAAACCTAATGATGCTTGATACACCAAAATAATATGTTATTTTAAGTATACATTTTATGTTTATTTTTTATGATATTACACTTTAAATAAGGGTATTTTCATGCTTTCAGGTATATCAATTTTAGGTATTTTGAGCAAAAGTAGCAAAAAGGATGAAATTTGGAGCCAAAACAGTGAATTTTGGGAAACTGATACAAGATGCACTAGATTGGTGTAAGCTGCACCAATATATATATATAGAACTGGCACAAGATGCGCTAGATTGGCGCAAGATGCACCGAAACCCAGACAACGCAGTCTTCAGCAAATTGATGCAAGATGCACTAGATTGGCACATGATGTGCCATTTGACAGAGAGCTGGCACAAGATGCACTAGATTTGGTGCAAGATACGCCATAGATGACTTTTTGTAGATTAAGGTGGTTTAAGATGAACTTTACAGGATTTTTCAAAGTGACACATGTTTTAAACACCCCTTGGAGTGATTCAATGCAACTAGACACTCTAGAAGGTTCTTTTATGAAAGGATATGTCTTTGGGATCAATGGACATATCTTTTGAATTCAAAAGAGTTGACTTTTGGATAGAATTTTGGAGGGAATTTTGAATTCTCTTTGGAGGGAGGTAGCCTTTGATGAAAGAGAGGGAAGTCTAGGGCATGAAGAGATTTTAAGTAGCGTGTAAAAGGGGGCGGCAAGAAGACATAGAGAGGGAGAAAGTCAAGAGCTTGGAGATTTTTTTCAATGATTGTAAGAGGAGAGGGAAGGTGAGAGATTTCTTCTTCATCAGCCTTCTAAGAGAGAATTTAGAGTGCTTGTAAAGAGATAAAGGCTTGGAGAGAACTTCTAGGGATTTTCATAGAAAGGATTGTGAGATAAGCTGTGTCTTTTATTTCTTTTATTTTGCAAACTTGCTTTTATATATGAAATTCGTTTTTTCGTATCCTTCTCATGAATTCTGAGTAGTCTTCTTTATCCTTCTCCCTAATTTGAGAAATGATTTTGTGAAGAATTGATTTTATTTTATATGATTTTTAATGTCAATAATTGGCAATGATTTGAACTTTGATCTTCATTTACTTTTCGATCTGACCAATTAAAATGTTACAATGTGTTAAGAAATATATATTCTAAAAGGGCTCTGTTTTCTAAATTATGGGGAGAATCACAATTGATTTCATGGGAGAGTATTTCATCCATGGAGTTGGGTGTAAATAAATAAGAAAATATACTTTTTTGGATGTAGAATTGGAGATTTTAAGGTGACAGATTGAAATCCCCAATTTGGTCCAGTTGATTGGAAAATGATGCAAGATTGTTAGCCCTGAGGTGAGGGAGTAGTGGGAGCTCTGGAGTGGTAGTCGGTATTCTCCTTGCCTAACCACAGAATTAGGGACCAAAATCTGGATTAGTCAATGTTCTTTATGCACTCGGCAGAGGGTAAAGAATAGGATTGTTCATATTTGGCACAAAAGAGTTTGTATATATTTTTTCAAATGATTTTAATTTTTTCACAATCCATATACTCATTTTAAAGGAGAAGGATGCTTTCTTAAATTTGAACTTTTCAACACAAAAACTTTGTTAGTTTTTGTAAGTTTACTTTTGGAAGATTAACATTTAGTTTAGTTAACTTTGCCTTTGAACTGCATTTTAATTAGCATTCACTTGTTACTTAATATTCAAATTTCACACTTTACTTTTTGTAGTTTCAAAAATTGTAATTTACATTATAATATTAAGAATTTACTTATAAGCATTTCTAACTTCCCTGTGGGATCAATATCTAGGACTTCATTAGAGCCCTTTATTACTTGAGTGATAGTATACTTGCATTATTTTTAAAGGGGATTTGACAGTTTAAAGCTTTTTAGAAGATAAAGTGAAGTTATTTTTTGGGATTAATTTGCATATTTGCTATTGTATCTGTAATGTGTATTTTGTAATATTGAAAAATATTTACAAAATTAACTTGCTAAATTAAAAATTACTATGTAGCAGTTAATAATGAAGATCCTAAGATTGGAAGAATATTTAAATTGAATGGGCACAGTTTGAAACCATATTTTGATGTTCAAAGACCAGTTTTTAAAGAGACTATAATGTTGGGTCACCCAGAATAAAGACTGGGAATGTCGGGCTAACAACATTAAACCAAGAGCTTTGTGGGAGGCAACCTATATTTATCGTTGTTTATTTTGCTTTTGTATTTTTGTTCAGAATATTTACGTATATTTATATTTGTGTTTTGATAGATTCTATGTATTTAAGAAATTTAAAATTGATATATTAAAAAAAACATCTTTATTTACCTAATTATAAGGAAGAATTGAGAATTTTTTGGATCAAAATTGAGATGGCAAATTTTTTGAAATTGGTGCATGATGCACCAAAATTAGTGCATGATGTGCCCAGTGACAAAAATGACTTAAAATGTTTCAAACGACAATTTTTGGCGGGATCTTCTCCTTATAACTCCCAAAAATTGATTCTGAAGCCCATTTTAGGGGGTAAAACGAGGGATGAGTCACTAGATTTCAATTCCAATGGCATTCTAATATAAAAATTTCTCTAGATTTAGAGTTTTTAATCAGAGAAAGTTCATATGTTTTGATGCACAGAAGTTGGATGATCGAGTTCTAATGAAGAAGAGGCTAATCAAAGAAAGGGGGTTTGTGAATCGAGGATTCAACACACTGAATACTCGAGTGGGAAGAGATTATTGTGTGGAGATGTTGGGAAGTGCTTTGTTACACTACTGTCGTTGTAGTTGTCCCTGTGGTGAAAGAGTTTTGTACAAATCTACAAAGAATCAACCAAGGAACTGTCTATGTGCAAGTCAGGTCTGTGCAATTCATTCTTTTAAGAATAAACGAGATGTTTATGATTGAAAATGTGCTTATTTGTCACAATGCAAATTTTACCCCTACAAGAGATAATATGAATGAACTCTATCGATACCTTACGGATAAAAGTGATAATTGGGAGGCCAGAGATGATGGAAATGTAAGTTTTTCTTCATCATTCTTAAATCTTGCTTCTAAGGCATGACACTTATTTATTACATCAAAATTATTTCTTACTATGAAAATCAGTAAGGTATATTAGGAGAGTGTTATTCTGAATTACTGTATTCAAACTGGAAAACCTGTTGACATTGGAGCAATAATTATGAAATTGATTTTGGGTTTGATTGCCAATGGATCTGCTACTAGACTGGGACATCTATCCACTATTTTCCTACTATGTAGTCAATCACAAGCCCTTATGAGAGTTGGTAAAAAGTGCTTCTTCCTTGGAAGCTGATGGATCCAGAAGTCTATTGCAACTGTATAGGAATGGGAGATGAGAATGATATGAATGTATTGATGGATCAAGCATCCCAAAATTCATCACCTATTCAGCCTTATTTCAGTTTGAACACGCTGTTGAAAGGAATTAAAAAGATAGAAAAAGAGGTACAGAATATTATGCATGCAACTAAAAGTATTTCTGAAATGTTGGATCATCTGGATTAGAGACTAAAAGAACATTTTGAACATACTAGTCATATTAAAGCTGGTTTGATACGTATGTTTGATGAAAAAAATTAGAAAAATTTATATTAAATTAATAATAATGATGCAATGTAACCCAAACAATACTGTAACTTTAATAAAAATAATTTATCTTTAAAACCTATTTTAAAGTCCCAATTCCCTTTTACATATAATGCAAGTATATGTATCATTCAAGTAATACAATGGTCTAATGGAGTCCTAGATATCGATCCCACAGGGAAGCTAGAAATATATATAAGCTAGTTATTTATATTCTATTATAAACTAAAATAAAAAATAAAGTAAAGTATGAAGTTCGAAGTTAAACTACTCAAGTGAAATGCTACTAAATATGTAAATGTACAACCATAACAAGTAAATTAAACTAGATGCTAAACTTTCAAAAGTAAATTGCTGAAATAAAATAAAGGTTTTTGTTGACAAAAAATTTAAGTATGAGAAAACATCCTTCCCCTTTACAATAAAAATATGTCTTGTAAAGAAATTGAAATCATTTGAAAAAAAATATATAAAAACTATTTTGTACCAAATAGGAGCAATTCTATTCTCTACCCTCTCCTGAGCGCTTTAAAGAACGTTGACTAATCCAGAGTTTGGTCCCTAATTTTGTGGTTAGGTTGGGAGGATATTGACTGTCTCTCCAGAGCTCCCACTACTTCCTCACCTGAGGGCTAACATGCTCGCATTAGTTTCCAATCAACTGAACCAAATTAGTGATTCTAATTTGTCACCTTAAAATCTTCCAATTATACTTCCAACGAAGTATATTTCCTTATTTATTTGCACACAATCCCATGGATGAAATACTCTCCCATGAAATCAAAGGTGATTCTCCCTTTGTTGTAGAAATCATATCCCTTTTTCATAATATATATTTCTCAACACATTTTAATAATTCAATTGGCCAGATCAAAAAGTAAATGAAGATCAGAGTTCAAATTATCACAAATTATTGACATTTAAAACCATAGAAAATAAAATCAATTCTTCACAAAACCATTTCTTCAAATTAGGGAGACGGATAAAGAAGACTACTCAGAATTCATGAGAAGGATACGATAAAAGATGGATTTCATATATAAAAATAAGTTTACAAACAATAGAAATGAAAAATACAACTTAACTCATAATCCTTCACAAGCAAATTCCTAGAAGTTCTCTCTAAGCCTTTACCTCTTTACAATCACTCCCAATTCTTTCTTAGAAATGTAATGAAGAAGAAATCTCTCATCTTCCCTCTCCTCTTACAACCCTAGAAGAAAGTCTCCTCTTCTCTCTCTCTCTAACTCATGCTAATTTCTCTCTCTCTCCATCCGTCACACTTTAGAAGTCCCCCTTCCTTTTGGGCTGCTTCCTCTGAAAAGAGTTTCAATTTCCCTCCAAAATTCAAAAGTCAAAACTTTAAATTTCAAAAGATGTGCCCCTTGATCCAAGAGTCAAATCCCCTCAAATTGGAACCTTCCATCATGTCTAAATGCATTGAATCACTCCATGGGGTGCTTAGAACAAGTGTCCCTTTGAAAATTCACGTAAAATTTGTCTCAAACTGCCTTAACTTGAAAATGTCACGTCTGGCGCATCATGCGTCAGCGCTCTAGATTTTGGCGCATCATGTGCTGATACACCAAAAATATATGCATTTTTAGACCCATATTTTACACTCATTTTTGGTGATATTGAACTTTATTGAAAGGTATTTTTTATGACTTATTGTAAGTTATTGAATTTTATGACTTGAAGCAAAAAAGATGAAATTTTGACTCAAAATAAAGCTTTTGATAATTTGTTCAGCGTTGATGGCGTTGTTTGACAAAAACTCGAATTTAATTAAATGGCCTCTGGCGCCGACGACATTAGTGTCAGTGCAGACCCTGTTTCTAAAAAAATCAACAAATTTGGATGCTTTTTGAAAAGTTTTTGGATGCACCTAATGCAGAACCTACTCTAGGCTCTAATAAGAGCTAAAATTGATCAGAAAAACTATGCCTCTCAGCCATCCATCGCCCTTTTTCGCTCTCTTCGCACCCCTTCTTGCCACTTTACATCATTCCACATCATTTCACACCATTAGTCATTTATTTTCTTTATAGTTTTCAGTTTTTATAGTGAGTTTAAGTGTGAATTACTCTCTAAGAAGTGTTGGAGAGGGAGATAAGTGAGAGATTTCTTCTTCCTACATTTCTTAAGTGAGGCGACAAGAGATTTGCTTTGAGAAAGAGTTTCAGATAAGTGTTGTTTGTTTATTATTATTGTATGAACTTTTTTTTATAAATAAAATTTGTGTTTTGTTGTATCTTTCTCATGAATTATGAGTAGTTTCCTTTATCTTTCTACCTACTCTGAGTTATGATAAAATGAAGAGATAATTTGGATGTGCCAATGTTAAAATTTAAAATAAATTGTGATGGTTTTTCAATACTTTTTGATCTAGCCAATTATTAAAATGTGTTGTGAAACATATGATCCAGGAAATGGAGTATGAGTTCTACAACAGAGTGAGAATCATGTTTAAGTCCATGAAGCAGTATTTCATTCATGAAATTAAGTGCAAATAAATAGGGAAATATACATTATTTGGTGTAGAATATTAGATCTCTAGGGTAAGAAAATAAAAATCCCAAATTCCATCTTAGTGTTTAAAAACTAAAGCAAGAGTCAACCTTCGGGGAAGGGAAGTGGGAGCTCTAGAGTGGGAGCCAGTATCCTCCTAGCCTAGCCACAGATTTAAGGACTGAATCTAAGATTAGCCATTAATTTTCTATAACACTGAATCAGGATAGTGAATTAAAATTTCTCTTATTTGGCACAGAACAAATTTAGACCATTTATCTCATCTCAGTTCACCAAAAACTCATTGTAGTGGAAAATATGCTTTTTAATATTAGAAAACTTCATCACATAAACATAGTTAGTAGTTACTGTTTTAAAACTTTGCATTTAAATTCTGCTAGTAGTTAATAATTTAATTTTGATATAATCTTATACATTCAAAATTAGTTATAGTAATTTCATTTTATTTTTGTGAATTTCTTAGTTAATTTATCATTTCAAATTTAAACCTTCCTCGTGGGATCGATATTTGTGACTTAAAAGAAAATCTTATATTACTTGATAACGATACATATACTTGCTTAGAATCCCAAATTTAAGCACTTAACATTATTATTAATAAAAAAAAACATCAAGTTTTTTGCACCATTATAAAGCATAGTCAACTTTGTAAATTTTACACAACTATATTTAATCGGATCATGCACCAAACCCCAAAATTGGCTGTTTTTACTCCAAATTTTGCTCATTTTGCCATTTTTTCTCCAAATGCCTAAAAATGATATACCTATAATAAAAATACAGAAATACCTTTCTTTAAAGTGCAATGTCCTAAAAATAGGCATAAAAAGGGTACTTAAAACAGTATATTATTTTATGTATCAATGTTCAAGAAACATGTTTAGATTGAGGACGATTCAAATGATGAGTTTCCTTATCGACCCTTCTATAACTTGTATGTGCAATACCAATCTATGGGAGATATCTAGGAGGATGAGAGTGAAGAAGATGTTTGAACTTAAACGATGCACATAATGTTTTATTTTGTACTGCTTATTTTAGTTGTTTTATTATGTTGGATTGCATTCACTTTTATTGTTGAACTCTATCTATTTTTAAGTTTGGTATTGTGATGTTTAGATTTCAATGTTAGGATGTTTGGTTTTCTTTGGACACTGAATTAGAGTTTGTTGGCTTGAGAAATGTTAGTTTGTAATAGCGCGGATTTTATATATAAAAGTGAGTTTTTGTGTTGTTTGTGAAGATTTGGTCTTAGATTAATGTTTAATTATGATTATAAAAGTTTATTTGCATTAATTTGAGGTAGACGAAAAGTGATGCACAACATATTTTCACAGAAAATAAAATCTAGAAAGATTAAGGCATTGGCGCAAGATGCGCCAATTTACACAGAGTCGGCGTATGATGCGCCAGATTTGGCGCAAGATGTGCCAAATTTTTTAAAACACCAGATTGCATTAAAAACCACAAAATTACTCAGTAAAATTCATTTTTATTTCTTGGGTCGTCTCCTACCTCTTAACCTTAACCTGGGGCTTCACATTGAGCGCGATAGAGAAGATTTCAGAGAAAAAAATCTTTGATTTTGCCTTCTCTTAGTAAGAGCTTCATCTTAACTTAGAAATTTTTTTTATTTTCACTATGGATTTTTCCTACATTATGGAAAATTCAAAATTTGGAATTTTTTATGAAAAAGCTTAAAGAAAACTCATGGTAAAAAGATTCTTACCAAATAATCCAATTTGGTTGTTTGTTTGTTTGTTAAGTTGATTGGAAGTTAGGTGGTTAACATTTAAAACTGATGTCGTAAAAACTTTCATCATGTGTTGTGAACTTAAAATTGTAATAGTAACTGTTGATTTTTACTTTTTCTGCTTTTTTAGGATTTTCAATTTTTATTTTTGTTTTTAATTCTCAGCAAATACTTTAGAATATATTATGTCTCATTTAATGCTTTAAAGCCTGTATGTTTTTTAAAGTTAGTAAATGCAGTATACTAGAGCCCAGTTTAGTCAGAAATCCCCTACATGTTAGTTGTTATTTTCATGCATTTACTGTTTTCTTTCACCAACTGAATTTTGTACTAAAACATTTTTAAAATTAATTAAAAATTTAAGTTTGGGGGGAAGAAAATTTCTCTTAAAAAAGTAAACTAAATTTTATTTATCCTCAATTAACAATATTTTTTAAAAATTTAATTTAACATGACCTGGGATATTAAGATTTAAATTTAAATGACTATACATATGTTTATGAATATTATGGGAAATTTAGGTAAAAAGTTATTAATAATGAAGGTTAATTTTGAAGTTAAAGATATTTGGTATGATAGGATAAAACTATGTTTTTCTATTTAAAGTAAGGGAAATTAAATTTTTAAAGTGTTAGGAAGTTTAGAGTTTCATGTAAGAAAAAAAGAATGAGACTTTATGAAAATTATAAACTAATATGAATTTATAAAGTGAAGAAAGCTAAGGGATTTAACTTTAAGAAAAGGATAGTGAAGTTCAAAACTATTAAAGGCTATCCAAATATAGTAATCCTCACTTGAAAAAGAAAAAAAATAATTTAAAAGATCCTAAAAGTAAAACTAGGTAAAAAAAAAAAAAAGAAAAGAAAAATGAGTGAAGAGATGCTTAATTAAAAATTGGCTTCACTTGAATCAACATAAGGAAAATGCTTTATTACATTTTCTAAACTTATATTGTAGCATTAGTAGCATTATTAGTAAAGTTTTCATGAATTTTTTTTTCATATGAATATTCTAAGTATCCTTGATATGAAAAAATTGCATTTCTTCTTGAAATGAATAGAGATTCAGAAATCTTAAATTTGATTATTAAATACTTTTTGACTTAGACATTGAATCTAAGTTATTAAAGATTTGCTTAAATTTTACTATTTTATTTATTATACTAAATTATAGAAGTCATAAGTTAATCTCTATCCTAAGTCATATGTTTTTATGTAGTAAAAGTGCCACTTGAGGATAAGTAACATTTAAGTATGGGAGATTTTGATGCACCAAAATAATATGTTGTTTTAAGTTTAAATTTTATGCTTATTTTTGGTGATATTGCACTTTAAAGAAGGGTATTTTTCATATTTTTATTGCATGTTTATCAATTATAGGTATTTAGAGCAAAAGTGACAAAAATGACAAAATTTGGAACCGAAACAGCAACTTTTGGGAAACTGGCACGAGATGCGCCTGATTGGCGCAAGATGCGCCAGATTGGCGCAAGATGCGCCAGATTGGCGCAAGATGCGCTAGATTAGCGTAAGATGCGCAAATATACATAGACTGGCACAAGATGCACCAAAACCCAGAACAACAGAGTTTGAGACAAATTTTGTGTGAATTTCAAAGGGTCACAAGTTTTAAACACCCCTTAGAGTGATTTAATGCATCTAGACACTTTAGAAGGTTCTTTTTGAAGTAATATGTTTCTTGGATGAATGGACGTATCTTTTGAATTCAAAAGAGTTAACTTTTAGATAGAATTTTAAAGGGAATTTTGAAATCTTTTTGAAGGGAGGCAGCCTTTGATAAAAAGAGAGGGAAGTTTAGGGCTTGAAGAGAGTTGGAATGGCACGTAAAGGGGAGCGACAAGAATAGACAGAGAGAGTAAGAAAGTCAAGGGCTTGGAGATTTTCTTCAAGGATTGTACGATGAGAGGGAAGGTAAAAGATTTCTTCTTCATTACACTTCTAAGAGAGAATTGAGAGTGCTTTTAAAGAGAGAAAGGCTTGGAGAGAACTTCTAGGGATTTGCTTGACAAGGATTCTGAGATAAGTTGTGTCCTTTATTTCTTTGGTTTCATAAACTTATTTTTATATATGAAATAAAATGTGTTAAGAAACATAAAAGGGCTATGATTTCTACAACATGGGGAGAATCACATTTGAGTTCATGGGAGAGTATTTCATCCATGGAGTTGGGTGCAAATAAATAAGGAAATATAATTTGTTGGATTTAGAATTGGAGAATTTAAGGTGACAGATTAAAATTACCAATTTGGTCTAGTTGATTGGAAACTGATGTGAGATTGTTATCCCTCAGGTGGGGAGTAGTGGGAGCTCTAGAGTGGCAGCCAGTATCCTCCCACCTTAACCACAGAATTAGAGACCAAACTCTGGATTGATCAATGTTCTTTATGCACTCAGTAAAGGGTAAAGAATAGGATTGTTCCTATTTGGCACAAAAACAGTTTATATATATATTTTCAAATGATTTTCATTTCTTCACAATCCATATACTTATTATAAAGGAGAAGGATGTTTTCTTAAATTTGAACTTTTCGTCACAAAAACTTTGTTAGTTTTCATTAATTTACTTTTGAAAGATTAACATTTAGTTTAGTTAACTTTGTCTTTTAACTGAATTTTAATTAACATTCACTTGTTATTTAATATTCAAATTTTGCACTTTACTTTTTGTAGTTGTAAGAATTGTACTTTACATTATAATCTTAAGATTTTACTTATAAGCATTTCCAAATTCCCCGTGAGATCGATATCTATGACTCCATTAGAGCCCTTTATTACTTAAGTGAGACGTATACTTGTTTTATTTTTAAAGGGGATTTGACAATTTAAAGATTTTTGAAAGATAAAACTATTTTAAGTTAAGTTATTTTTATGGGTAATAATTTGCATATTTGCTATTGTATCTGCTGTGTGTATTTTGTAATATTGAAAAATATTTACAAAATTAACACACTAAATCCACCCGCATCAATCCTCTAGAGTTTTTCTTTCAATAACCTTTGCAATCCTTTTCTATAAGTCCTTTTGATAACTCCTTAAAACTACCTATATTTATCTAAGAATTGCATGAACATATGGCTCAAACTGCTCAAAACTGTACAAAATTTGGTACTTGCACCTAGACGCCGTTTTATTTTAGCTCCATGGCGAGTGCCTAGGTGCCACAATGATCTAGCTCCATGGATCTGGCCTTTATAACTGGGGCCATAAGACCCAATGGTTGGCTCCTAAGTGCCAACTTCCCGGGTAACATGTCTGGCTGGCGCCTAGGTGCCCGGTACTTGGCACCATGACCTCAGCCTTCACAACTACTTTTTGCTCCAACTCTTCTCCTTTTTGCTCCATGTTTCTTCCACTTCATTCCATTTCTAATAGATGGTATACCTATAAGAAAAATATAAAAATACCTTTCTTTAAAATTTAATTTCATTCAAAAAGATGTTCAAAACATAAATAAATTCATGCAATTTTTCTACACATTAAAATCCCCCAAACTTAAAGGTTAATTATCCTCAAGTAACATTGAAACATTAACATGAAAATAATAATTTGAGGAAGTGTGTCTTTCATTAAAATTTAAATTTTTGTTGCAAGAAATTCATAGCAATTCTTTTGATTAATTCTAATTAACAAACCTAATCTTAGGGTTCAAGAAAAACTTTTCATTCAACCAAGAAAACATGAATCCCTTTTTTTCTCAATGCTATTGAAACTTGTTATTCAAACTATTTTAGACGATAGAAGAGTTAGAATTAAGAATCTCTATTTGAAAAGGATACTAGTGCACTAAAAATCGAGCACGTTTAGGAATGCAAAAAAAGATTCAACTATAAATAGGGTTTAGTGAAAACATTTTTTGGTTAATGCATCTCCTCATTCTTCTCCCCCTATAATATTTTCATCCTTCTTCTTTCTTTATTTTTTTAAGGATGTTTACTGTAATAATTTTTGGAGGATAACTATATCTAGATAGCTTTTTTAATGATTTTGAATCTCACTATCACCTCCCTTAACTTCACAAATTCAACTCTTTTTTGGAAATAAATAATCAATTTAAAATTTTTTATGTATTGAATTTCAAGTTATCTGAACTCTAGTTTAGTTTCATTTACAAAGAATTTAAAATAAAGAAACTATGTTTTTCCTTTTTCAAAAAATTTTGTTATTTCAAATTAACTCCACCTTACTCAAAATTTAAAATATATACCATTCAAATGTGTGTTTTTAAGAACTAGTAACTTTAAGTTTCTTTTAAAAGTGATATCCCCCCCATCAAACTTAATCTTTAACATATCTCAACACACGAAGCATAAATATAAGCAGAGAAGAATTCACAAGTATACTATTGGCAGCATGTGTATATCACAGAAGTAACAATTAAATCATAATATACATGTATGTAATAACAAGTATGAATAAATAATATAGGTGAATAAAAACTACCAGAAAGAAAGTCTAAATATCCAAACAAGTCAAATAAAAATAAGCTCATAACAAAAAAATATCAGCTGAAATAAAGAGTTCACAAGAAAGTATCAAACAACCAAAAATAATTTAATTACATACACAGTATAGAAAATAAATATAATCACTACTCATCCTCCTCATCATCATAGTCTTCTTCTTCTTTCTTCGATTCCTCCTCTTCTACATTCTCCTCCATCAGTTGGTGTTGCTTTATTTGCCCTTGGTGTGTGATGTTTTTCTATGTGTTTTATGTCAATTTAAATATCTGGTGACAACATCAAAAACTGAATGTGCCCTGTATGTACTTGCACACACTAGAGGTTCTACGCAAGTATACGTATTGTTCAAGTAATAAAAGGCTCTATTTGAGTCCCTTTTATCGATCCCACAGGTTAGCAAGGTAAGAGGTCTTTAGTCAAATCTAAGGACTAACAACAACTCCTAAATGAAATTATTAAATCTAAAGATAACCTTATATGTATGAATCGGTTTAGTGAATTTTAAGATTTAAAAACTATTATTTTTGTGTCGTGAATTAGATAATGTGTAGGAATGAGATACATAGAATTAAATATAACTAATGACAATAATAGAAAATCTCTTCTTTACCCTCTTTCGAGCACATACAGAACATTGGTTAACTTAAAGTCGATCCTTGACATCCTGATTCCCCCGTCATAACTAAAAAGCCTTTCACCCTAGTGTCCCACAACCTATGCCACAGATGTGACCAAATCTTGGTGTTAGGGTACGAAGCCTTAAGTCAAATTGATACGAATCTAGCCTTTCAGTCTAGAAACACCAATTCACACCCATTAACAAATATTTCCCTAATATTAAATTCAGTCACATCAAATATTGTAATGTGCCAAATAGGAGCAAACCTATTCTTTACCCTCAAACACAGGCATAAAGAACAATGACTAATACAGAGTTAAGTTCTTAAATCTTTGGTTAGGTTGGGAAGATACTAGCTCTCATTTTAGAGTTTTTACTATCCCTCTGCCTAGCGGCTAACATCTACCTTTTGGTTCTAAACATTTGAATCAAATGGGGGGTTCTAATCTGTCACTTCAAAATTACCAATTTACGTCCATCAAAACTTATTTCCTTATTTATTTGCACTCAACCCCATGGACTAAATTTTCATCCATGAAATCAAATTTGGTTCCACTTTGCTGAGAATTACACCATCCTCTCCGATCTTAATTCAATTACAACGAATTTTAACACTACAAAAGCGATTATTATAATGTAAATGAAGTTCAAGTAAAAATCATCACATTGATAATCAAAAACCTATTCTAACATGCATCCCAAAAACCTAGACAAGAATCCTACTCATTGCAAAAGAAAAGTAAAATGAAAACAACAGCTTAACCTGCTCATGCCACTATTTCCTAATAAGAAAAAAAAGTAAAAAAAAAACTTACAAAGTACGACAAAAACACAACAGAAAACTTCATTACATCAAAGCAAATACAATACTTAGTTCTTTTCCCTTGAAAGAGAGATGAAGATCTCTCCAACAAAGTTTCTTGCTAATCCATGTAATGCTAGTACAATTCCTTATAGATTCTCTTAAAATCTTCTCTCCAATCTCTCTAGAAAAGGTACAAATCCACATTTCTAGTCGTATTCTAAGATCTACAAACATTCCTAAGGATTCCTAGACGTTACAGGGCCAAAGGATGTGAAAAACTATGAAAAACTGCTATGAGATGTGTCCCCAGGCTTCTGAAATCGTCTTATAACTCTTCAAGGTCTTTCGTAACTGTCCGTAACTATTTCTGGCACCTGAAACTAGCGCTGTGGTGCCAGAACTGGCATCTAGGTGTCAAGATTTGGTGCCTAAGCTCCAGAACAAAAAATAACCTTGGTTGAAAGGCTTCGTTTCACTCCATTTTGACCCCGATTTGCTACAAATTGCTTCAAGTGTCCTATTTGCTCTGTTTTCACGTCTTTTTTCTTAAATTTTCTCTAATGTGCTCCAAGTGTTTTATTTGTTGTATTTATAATAAAAATATGAAAATACCTTTCATTAAGGTGTAATATCACCAAGAATGAGCCTTAAATTTATATCAAAAAGTAGTCATTTCTCTAGGCATATCAAAACCCCCCAAACTTAAATATTACTTGTCCTCAAGTAACGCTATAGCTTTCAAAAATAAATATTTATATTTGTGGTTGTAGGTTAGATTAGGATGTCCTATATTTTTGACTCACGATTATGATAGTGCAACTTTAGAAAAAATCTTAGTAAATCAGACTATAAGTAGGGTATAAGAGTATCTTGTATTCAACTTAAGGTTTTCTAATTTTTCTATCTATTTCAATATTAATTTAAATTTAAAAAGCTTTAGGTTCTTAGAAAGTTTAAAAGTAGAATTTGATAACACTATTAAAAGAAAATTTTTGACTAATACATTTATAAAATAAGCTTAAGATTGTAAATAATTCTTTTCCAATAGAAAGATTCAAATGAAACCAATTTTTAATTACGCTTTCTTTTCCTCAAGTTTCTCCTCACATTTCCCCCCCTTTTCTTTCTCATTACTTTTCTTTTTCTTTTCTTTTTTCCTTTCTTTTTTTTCTTTTCAGGATCATTTTAATCCTTACCCATTTTTCTTTTTTGTGAGGATTACTATATCTAGATAAATGTTTAATGATTTTGAATTTCACTATCCTCATCCTAAATTTTAAAACACATCACATTTATTCACTTGATCATAATGTGTATTAATTTGAAAAATAAGTTTTAATGGAGTTCCAAATCTTTAAAAAGTGTTTATCCAAGAATCCTAGTTTTTCAAAAATACAATTCTTTTTTAATATAAATAGTACAATCTTATTCCTTTCATTTTATACTCATTATCTTAACTCTAGTATAGCCCTTTTCACTAAAAATTTTAACTAAGTCTACTATATCATTCCTAAAGTCAAATGTATAGTATCCTAAGTTAACACAACATACCACAAATTATTTTAAGAGGAGATATCAAATTAAATACAGGTTACTAAGGACAAATAAAGTTAAGTTTTTAAAATAATGTTTTCTTCCTGCCAAACTTAATTTTTAACATGTATAACATTACGTAGAGAAAATATAAGCTGGAATAAAAACTATTCAGAAATTCTATCTACCACAAATGTCTATCAGAAACAACTATAAATATTAATCAGGATAGAAAATATGTAGCAAAAATTCAATTCAAACTAAAACATGATAAAATGAAATTAAACTTAAAGAAAAGTTTGCTAGCACAAAAAGCATCATAATATGAATATAATAATGTTGTTCAAGTCTTATAAAGTTGTAACAAAAAAACAAACATAAATAGAAATACAAACATCAAAACATAAATGAGTTCAATTCTCTCTTCATCTTATCACAGCTAGCTTTTAACCTCTAATGTCTTACAAAATCACTACACTGATTAATTGGGTACATTTAAATGCTTTTATAAAGTTTAATCCCATGAACATGATTATCCCTGGCTCACGAGCACCAAAATCTAGCAACAACTTATCCCTTTAAGTATGCAACTCTAACAGCTATAAAACGTAGTGTAAGATTATCCTCATGTTATTCTTCAACTGATTTATGGAACCAAATTGAAGAATACAAGATCAAATAAAGGAAGTAAAAAAATTTAGATGGACTTGTTCTATGTTCAAACTCATAATGTCTATAGTTAATCCTCAAGTCTGGTCTAGATTTGAGTTATAATATACTTGTTAATCCACTATTACTAGAGAACAAACATAAGTCCAGTCCCAACTAGAAATTTTAGAATCACCTCACTCATGACACACATAGATCAAATTAATCTACTAACAATCCAAACATCTACCAACATAAATCTAACTTATTAATCCATAAAAAAGCAACCACAACAGGATAAAAAATCACAACTCACAAACATAATAAAACAAACCTCACTGATAACCTTGGTTGCCTCCCACGAAGTGCTTAGTTTAATGTCACTAGCTTGATAAAGGGTTTCCTCCAGGATCAATTTTCCATTTAAGTAAACACAAGATCAATAACCAAATCTTTTTCAGATCCTGAGATTCTACTAAATCCTTAAATTTTAGTTTTTCTTTTAACTTCTCAAATTAATTCGAATTATTGTTCTTCAAGTTTCTTTCTAGATCCAATATTCTTCTACTGGTATTCTCAATTTACATATTAATACATATCAATATCATCCTTAAAATTTATAAAAAATGGATCTCTATATGATAGTTCTAGGTCTCTTAAATTTTTAGTTAGATTCTCCCTAGATGATTCAGATTCTAGATCAAATTTCACTGGGATATTCTTTTGTCTCAAGTTTATTCTAATTTTCCCATTTGTACTGAGTAAATGGTGGAGGTGCTCTTTCTATATTTATCTTGGTTAAAGAAATAGGTTTTTATAATTCCTTAGGAATTTCTTCCATTGGTCTTTCAATTTCCCTATCCTCATTTCTCAAATCAAAGTTCTTTTAAAGCATATCCTCAAATTCTCTGCTAATTCTTGGTTAGATGTCTTTACGATTTATCTTAGGGTCACTAGGTGAAATATCTGGAGGATTAATATTAATTAATTCAACAATCAGCCTCATTTGGCTTTCTATATTCCTTATAGCAACCCATTAACTTTTAAACTGATTTTCCATTTGATAAACAACAAATTTTACAGGCATCTCCTTCTCCTCATATGTTAGGTTAGAGTTAAATTCAAAAGGACAAGAAGGTTCAAATTTATAGTTATCTTAATTATTCTAATTTCCTAAAGGATCATCTTGATTATAATCTCATGATTAGTTTCCTCCTTCATAATTGTTATTCCAGTTAACGTTGGAAGGATTCTCCTCACCTGGGTTGTCGTAATTAAAATAAGGGTATTTGAGTGATCTTCTATCTCATCGATATTTTCAAAACAGTTAGTGTCAACCATATGTCCAAATGAGTTTTCTTTAATGACTATGGGTTCATGAGGTTGACACATTTCATAATGAACTAAGTTTCTTGAAGTATATACAATTTAAGAAGTTAAAATATTCAGTATATCATCTTTATAATAATACATCTTTTCTAAAATAGCTTCTGAAATTTTTTCTGTTTCCTAATCCTCCTAATAGTTCTCTCTATTTCTGAGTTGTATAATTCAAGGTCTGCAGTTCCTAAACTACACATACAAATCTAGAGACTTAACTAATAGGATAGATATCAAGCACGTTAAATAATAAAAAATTATTTTTAGTATTTTAACTATTTTTTATTTATTTTTTTATTTTTTTAAAATACACACAATAATTAAACGCACTAGATAATAACATAACAATTTTTAAATCTAAGTCTACTAAGTTCAACTAAAATTCTCCTAAAGTTCTCACCATAGCTTCCTCGACAACGACTCAAAAAACTTGATGCACCCCTAATGTGTGATGTTTTTCTACGTGTTTTATGTCAATTTAAATTCCCGACAATAACATCAAAAACTAGATATGCCTCGTATATACTTGCACACACTGGAGGTTCTACGCAACTATATGTATCGCTGAAGTAATACAAGGCTCTAGCGGTTTCCCGTTTACCGATCCCACAGGGAAGCGAGGTAAGTGGTCTTTAGTCAAAGTTCTAGCCTACTAATATCAGGTCTTAGCTTGGAATGTCAATTTAAGTGGTTTTTTTTCCAAAAAATACTTCTAAATGGAAATATTAAACCTAAGCTTTAACAACTGCTCCTAAATGAAAGTATTAAATCTAAAGATAACCCTATCTGGATGAATTGGTTTGGTAATTTGAGATATAAAAACTACTATTCTTGTGCAATGAATTAGATAATGTGCTGGAATGAGATATATAAAATTTAATATTAATAATGACAGCAGCGGCAAATCTCTTCTTTACCCTCTTTTGAGCGCATAAAGAACATTGGTTAACTTAAAGTCCATTCTTTAACATCCTGATTCCCCCATCAGAACTAACTAACCTGTCACCTGAGCATCCCACAACCTATGCCTTAGATGTGATTAAATCTCAGTGTTAAAGTACGAAGCCTTAAGTCAAATTGATAGAAATCTAGTCGGTCACCCTAGAAACACCAATTTACACCCACTAACAAAAATTTCATTCATATTGCATTCAACATCATTAAATATTGTAATGTGTCAAACAGGAGCATACATATTCTTTATCTCTAACAGGGCATCAAGAACATTGAGCAATATAGATTTGAGTTCCTAAATCCATGGTTAGACTGGGATGATATTAGCTCTCGCTCTAAAATTTTCACTATCCCTCCACCTGAATGCTATCTAGCCTTAGGTTCTAAACATCTGAATCAAATTAGAGGTTCTAATATATCACTTTATAATTATCAATTTATGTCCATCAAAACTTATTTCCCAATTTATTTTCACTCAATCTTATGGAGTTCATTCTCATCCATAAAATCAAATGTGGTTACACTTTGTTGAGAATTACACCGCCTTCTGAGATCTTAATGCAATTACAACAAATTTTAACACTGCAACAGGCCATTAATGTAATGTAATTGAAGTTCAAGTGAAAACCATCACATTGATGATAAAAAAAACATGCATCCAAAAATCCTAAACATAAATCCTACTTATTTTAAAAGAAAAGTAAAATGAAAACAATGGCATAACCTACTCATGCCACTATTTCTTAACAAAAAGAAAGAGCGAGAAAAATTATTCACAAAGCATGAAGAAAACACAATAGAGAACTTCATTACATCAAAGAAAATGTACTAGATAAGTGTTTAAAAAAATCATATAATAATGAAGAACACAATACTTAGCTTTGTGTACTTGAAGAAAAAGTTGAAGATCTCTCCAACAAAGTTGCTCATTGATCCATGCAACATAGTACAATTCCTTATAGGTTCTCTCAAATTCCCCTCTCCAATCTCTCCAGAAAAGGTAGAAATTTACATTCTTACTCCTATTCTAAGATTTCCAAGCATTCCTAAGGATTCCCGGACGTTCCAGGGCCAAAGGATGTGAAAACCTATAAAAAATGCCAAAAGATGTGTCTTCCGGAGTCCAGAATCGTCATATAATTCTTTGTGGCTATTTGTAACCATTCGTAACTGATTTTAATGCCTAGGCCCCAATATCTGGAGCCTAGGTGCAATGTAAAAAAATATCCTTGCTTGAAAAGGCTTTGTTTCACTCCATTTAGACCCTGATTTCTCCAAGTGTCTTTGTGCTCCATTTTTGCCTCTTTTTGCTCCAATTTACTCTAATTTGCTCTATGTTCCTTATTTTTTGTATCTGTAATAAAAATATGAAAATAAATTTCATTAAACCACACTATCACCAAGAATGAGCTTTAAATGTATATGAAAAAGAAATCATTTTTTTAGGTGTATCACTGCTCGTACAGCTGGTAGGGAGGATAGAATGGGAGCTGCACTGAGTTATTTTCATGAATCCACTAATTCTCCTGGAACATCTCTAAATGAACATCATAGGCACTGAAAAAAATTAGATTGACACTTATTCTATCAATCAATATGCATAATGTGATCAGCCAGGTCATAAGCCGTAGTCTGGGTAGCAGAGATATCATCTTCTATAATCTTCATCGTGGCTGATATAGAACCAAGGCTGGAGCAACATTGAGGTGAAAAATGAGAATTAGAGGGCTATAAAGAAATAGATTGAGAAAAACATTCTCAAGCCCCCAAAATAGCATGTTTGTCATATAACATCATAGTCAATCTATACATGGGCTTTAAAGGATGAAGCAACTCCTACCATCTTTCAAAATGAACACCAACAAGATTACACAAGGTAAAAAAAGTGGAAGGGTGCCCTAACCATAAAGTGGATCTCAAATTATGAGATTTGGAGATGGAATGATAAATCATAATCCCTATACCAATAGATTTCATCGTTTGAATGCAATAGTTCAAGATAGTTGTCTCCCTCGTCACCTCACTGATATGCCAAAAAATGTGCTACTTTTTTATATATAATTTTGCTTATTTTTAATGATATTACACTTTAATAAAATGTATTTTGCATTTTTTTTTTGTTTCAGGTACAAGAGAGGAGTTTTGGAGAAAAGGAGCAAAAACAGAGCAAAATAGCAAATGGAGCAAAGAAGCATAATTTAAAATGCCGCTTAGGTGCTAGCTTTTGGCCCCTAAGCGTCAGACCCCTATACATACAAACAAAGAGTGGATTCTAGAAGACTGGGGCCTAAGTGCCAGATAGTTATTTCAGGCTTTTAGAAGACTGGCGCCTAGGCTTCAGGATCTGGGCCTAGGCGCTAGAATCAGTTTATTTAAGAAATACAATGTATTTTAACAAAATTTTAAGGGGCATCTGAAGTGACTCTTAGGAAATTTTGAGGGATATATTAAGGGGACTTTTCAACATATTTCACCTCTCCTACTGGAATTTTTTAGGAAGGCCGAGAGGTCGTAAATAGGAGTAGGAAATGTAGATTTCTACATTTATGGACAGATTGGAGAGGGGATTTTTAGAGGTATCTGTAAGGGATTATATTAGCATTATATGGATTAGTAAGAGACTTTGTTGGAGGGATTTTTATCTTTATTTTAGAGGAAAAATCCAAGTCATGTGTTCTTCAGTATCTTGTTCTTGTTGTAAACATTTATTTAGTGGATTTTCTTTGATTTAATGAATTTTTCTGTTGTGTGTGACACAACTTTGAGAGGTAGAATTCTTGTAATTTTCTTTTACAATGAATTGGATGAATGTTTAGGATGTTAGGATGCATGTTAGAATGGGTTTTTCATATTAAAGTGATGGTTCTTACTTCATGCTTCATTTACAAATTCAATATGGCCAATTGATATGTTAAAATTTGTAGTAAATCATAATGACTCGAGAGGGATATAGCCTTAACTACAAAGAGGAACTACATTGAACTTATGGGTGAAGGAAAAGTTCTCCTAAGATTCAATACAATGTTAGGGAGATATTCATTAATTTGGTGTAAATTTGTGTTTTTAGGGTGACTGACTAGATTTCTACCAATTTGATCTAGGACTTCGTAACTTAAATCAAAGATTGAGCAAATTAGAGGGCTATGAGGAGAAGGAGACTCTAGGGTGACATAGTAGAAGTTTCACCATGATAATCTTGTTACTTTAAGGAATTGACCATAGGTTAACTAAGCTACATTATACAATCAGAAGAGGGTAACTAAGATTTTTTCTCGTATTGTCACTATGTTGACCTCACTTTTATTGAGGTCTAGTGTTTCTTCCTTAGGAGCTTAGGATCCTTCATAGGAATTTCTTGTTGATTATCCTAGAGGACTAGTGATGGAATCCTACCTCATTAGAAAATATAAGCACATCTTTACTCTTTGTGGAGTTCCACATGTTTAGTTTTGACCTCTAGCACTTAGAAGGTTGAAAACAACATGGGGGAGCTCAAGGGAAGTTTCCATAGGACCGTCTAAGGTTAGCCTCGGGTGGCTTGATATTGGTCTTGGTCTTGGTCAAGCTCATACACAAATACTCAAACCCCTCACACACATTCTCAACTAACATCAGTCACATTTGATATTTCCCCACTCTTTTAGAAACTCATGTGGGTGGTTGATACACCAAAAATGTATAGACTTTTTATACACATTTTTAAATCTATTTTTGAGATATCGTGCTTTAATTAAAGGTATTTGTGTGTTTCTCTTTCAGGTACAATCAAATGAATGGAAAATGGTAAAAGGAGTGAAAAGGGTCAAATTTGGAGAAAAAATGAACTAAGGCGCCTAAGCGCCCAGGACTGGCGCTTACGCGCAAGTTATATGGAGAGAGCCACCCCTAAGCACCAGGTACCCCTCACTTAAACGCTATAAGAAGTTATTTGATGACTCATTGAATTTAGATAAATTTTTAAATAGGTATCTGAAGCAAGCCTTGGTAAAATTGTGGGAAATAGCCCATGGACATGCAAATTCATTCAATTGCCTTTTGAAAAGAGGCAACTTCTAGAAGATTTATTGAATAGAGACACATTTTGAAGAGACACCAAGGCACCCCTTGGATTTTTATTAAAGAAGACTTGGATCATCAAGAGAAGAGAGCCAACAACCATCATCCATCTAAGTAACTGCCACTGCCGCTTCCCATCGTCACTGTCACCGCCACCGCCGACCACTTTTATTTTATTTTAAGTTGTAGTTTGTATTGTAAGTGAAGGAGAAGAATTCAAAGGAACTTCAAGACATTTTGTGGGGAGGATTTGAGATAAGTGTTTATCTTCGTGACTAAATTTGGTTTTAATTTAGATTTCTTGTTTGTGTGCATAATTTCTACTCTTAAACTCATTTATGGTTGTGCTTTCTCCATGAATTCTGATTAGTTTTCTTTATCTTTTTCCTTAAAATGTTAAGTAATTAAGTGTTGAAAGGATATTGTGTGAAGTAATAGACTTCAATGTTGGAAGAAGTTGTGTTGATTTAAAACTATATACTTCATTTACTTCTTGATTTGGCCAATTAATATGTTAATACCTGTTGTGAGAACAAATATGATCCGAGATGGTATTGTCTCAGTCAACAAATGGTAAAAATCACATATTGATTTCATGGATGAGAAAGTATTTCATGGGGTTGTGCAAATAAATAGGTAAAAAAAATATCATGGGTATACATTAGAGGACTTTAGAGTGACAGGCTAAAATTAGGTTTTGATACAAGATGTTAGCCCCCAGGTGGAGGGAGAAGAGGGAACTCTAGAGTGAGGGCTAGTATCTTCTCTATCTAACCAGTCTTCAAAACTATTCAAACTATAGATTAGCCAATGTTCTTTATAGCATCTCTAGTAAAGGTAAAGTATATTATTGCTCCTATTTGGCACAACATATTTAAAATACTTCCACAACAAAATTTCTATACTTGTACTATTTCATGATAAGGAAGAAGATATTTTACTTATATTGCCTTCATCTTGCAAATACTTAGTTAAGTTAATTTGTTGTTTACTTTATTTTCAAATATCAATAATTACAAAAAGAATCGAATTTTCATTCCTATTATAGTATCTTAAGTTTAAGTAAGAATATTTTGCTAAGTAGAATTTTTATTATCTAAACTATATAATTAAAAAAAAGTGCATATTGCCAATTTTCCTTATGGGTTTTATATTTGGGGCTTAATAAAAAAGTCCTATATTACTTAATAACGATACATATACTTGCATATTTTCCCATATTTAAATATTATAAGAGTATTTTTTTTTTGCTTCCTAGTGAAAAATTTGTCTAAATTTTGTTTTGGATCAAGTTTTTGGTTTTGATGCAAAATAGGAATCATTAAGCATATAATCACATACATCACAATAAACATCTATATAGAATGTTTGGATTAAGTTGTTGGAGCTGTTGCCGGGAAAAACATTGCAAATTTTTAAAAGAGGTTCTTAGAAAGAAAAATTTCTATTTTAAAAAAGTCTTATTTAAACTTTAAGATTTATTATAAGAATATTGTTGTGTTATTTTTATATTAAGTTCTTGTTTGTGTGATTTTATTTTGTGTTGACCTCACTTTTGGTTGAGGTTTAGTTTTTCCTCTTTAGTAGTCTAAGGTCTAGCAATAGGACTTTCCTATTGACTATTCTTAGAAAACTAGAAAAGGAACCCTCATCGTTAGAAATGCTACCCTCATCTCTACTCAACATGAAGTTCCACATATTGATCCTAACTTCTAGCACTTAGTAGGTGGGGTCATTATAGGGGAGCTCAAAGAGAGTCCCCTTAGGACCGCTGGACCTTAGGGTTGACCCTGGGTGTTGGTCTAGAGCTTAAGGCACATACTTGCACTAACAATCACTCACAATCCTAAACTTAAACTTCTAGGCTTTGGTCCCTTGATACTCTTGGGATACTCATGTAGGTGGTCCCCTAAACCCACTGGCCCTAGGCTAGGGTTTAGCTAAGACCAGTGCATAGAGGACCCAAAATGGGGTTTCCATTGGTCCATGGTTTATTGATGATGGTTGACACCCCAATTCTACCAAAAATATCCAACTTAGCCTTTTGCCCTAAACTCCCCCAAATTACCTAGATACCCTTGGGAACCTAAATTTTGCCAAAATTCTCAAATTTACCCAAAATACCCAAGTTAGGTCAAAAATCATTTCAAACACCTTGAAAACACACAAACTATCCAAAATTACCAAAAATTAACCAAATTACCAAAATGCCCCTTCAGCCCAAAATTCCAAATATTCCAAAAAATCCCAAAAAAATTCCAAAATCTCCCAAATATTACCAATTTCATTTTTCTCAACTACCACATGACCCAATTTAACCAATTTGACCATCTTTGACCAAAAGCCCCAAATTACCTTTTAAAGGCCCATATTTTCCCCAAATCACTCCAAATGTTTATCAAATTGGTCTCAATTTACCCCAATTTTAATTCTAAACTCAAATACACTCTTGATGTGACCAATCTAGATCAAATCCAAGCTCAATTAGTCCATCATTTGAACCCAATTTTGAATTAGATCAAAAAGCCCAAATTTTGGCCACATGATTTGGTTCCACCATATTGAACCCATGGCCAACTCAACTTGCCACAATTTGTAATAAAAAGCCTTCATAATATTCCCATACATCAAAATTAACCTTCAATTGGCCTTGGTGAAGCCTCAATTTCATTTGATTTCAACCTAAGTCCAAATATTGACCTTCAATTTGCCCGAAATTGGCCATGTCTCAAAATCTCACCAAATTGATGGCCTTAGCCCCAAAATTTTCACTCCATTCCTTCATGAAAAATCTTCACAGCATCTCTCTTGAGCATTTGAACCATTTAGTTTGGACTTAACCCAAGGCTAGACCAACCTAGACACATGTCTAGCCCAACATGCCCAAATTAACCAAATTTTAAAAATCCCTAAAATTGACCTACCAATTGAACTCAAAATCACTTCAAACCTTCACCAAAAATCTTCATAACAATCATCTACACAATGTTGATCAATCAATTGGGCCAATTGACATGGCTAGAGTAGCCCAAACCCAAGCTTTGATCACTTGAACCCACATTGAACCCATGAACTAAAGATGGCCTAACTACCCCAAAGTTACCAAATTAATGACTCCACAGCCATTAGTTGGACCCTAGTGTCCAACCTAAACCTCTTAAAACCACCTAAACTAAGCCATGGACCAAAGGTCCCCTAAATTAAGGGATTTCATTCCATATTTTCTTAATCTTAGGATATGTTTGCTAAAACAAAGCCTAAACGCATTAAATTGTTGTGACATATTCCCCTGGGTTCCCTGAGCTCCTAGCCACCTCCCCCTGGCTTGTCGGCAGGCCTAGTGGCCAGAAAATGGCCAAATCAAGAGCCACCCCCATGGAATTAAACCCAATTCAAACCTAGAGGCCACCTCATCCAAATTAAATGTTGGAGCCTCTCTGCCCTCCACCTAGGCAGCACATTTCACCCCCCAATTGGCCATGACAGCAAGCCTTAAGCCATTTTTTTATAAAAGCTCCCCTCCACAGTCATGGAGGAAGAGCTAAAAATTTCCTCTGAGATACTTTCCCAAATTGAACCCAAAGCCTCTTTGAGACCTCAGTGCAATCCAACCACCACATTGCCTTAAATCCCCTTGCCGGAGCCCAATTTTTGAGCTTGAATCTCTACGTAAAACCAGGACAGAGCTCATTACACTCATACACTCCATAAAAATCCAATTAAACTCACCCACACCTTCACCACAGTGAGAGGAGGAAAAATCCCATCAAATTCCCCTTCCACAGAGCCTCTAGCATAGCTCTAGACCAACACCTGAAATCGGGCTTGATTGAACTCCTACCTAGGCTTTGCACCACAGCTAGGGGCTTAATCCCTAACCTCCTTGGACCCTAACGAACGTGTCGAGCATCTCTGATTGAAGCTTCCCTTCTCAGAGCCAAGGTATTGAACCTCTCCTTCTCCTGAGCCTATTTTGATTCTCCATTTGATTAGGCTTAATTTAATTGCACGGTTACCGTATGGATATGTTTGTCTCACTTAGAAGAGTCCATAGGATCAAACCCTAAGTGATTTGTTGAGTATAGGCTGAGATCTTAGGGTTTTAGTGTGGACAGTCATGGGATCACTCTATCGGGGATGATGATGGGGAGGCATCTGATCACACGTATATCGGATGGACAGAGGAGATTGAGCCGGACAACGCTTCCTTACATCAATCGCGAGCCGAGTCAGCAGCTATGTGGACGACGACGTCCAACCAGAGCATGCCACGTGGGCCTTCGAAGCTGCCGAGGATACAGCAGCGCCGCATGTTTAAATAGATAAATAGGGAATTTAAAAAATCAGAAAATGATCCCTAAGTTTAAAAATTCATATCTTGGTGTAGAAAAATTATTAAAATAAAATAGAAATACCCTCTTTCTTAGTGAACAGAGGAGAATAATGTGGAAATAATTTTAAGTCCATGTGATGCATATTTTATTTTTAATTAATTAAACACTGATTTGAATGTTTTGATTCTTCATGCATATAGACATATCACAATGGATTGAAATTTTAGCAAGTTGTTGTCTCTGTATTAAGGAACATCCTCTGATTTTTCTGAAGTTAGAGGAGGTCCCTAGATAGAGATCCATATTTTTCAAGTTTATGCATATTATTTGCTTAAATTAATCATAATGATTAGCATTTTGCTTAGAAAAATTCAAGAAAATTTTGGAAGGTTCATCATGACTAGAGGATCCTTTCGAAATAATTTAATAAATCAAGTCATTTAAAATGCACCTAATCTTCCCAAACCCTAAATCACTAAAATAATTAATTTTGAAAGATACAAACAACAAAATGACTATTTTTTTATCTCCACTATTGCTTAGGGTCCAGAGAACTCACCATAAAAATTTCAAAGCATTTTAAGTCCATTTGATAGCCTAAATTAATTTTTCAAGTTAAATATCTTTTTTGGCACTTAAATGATTTATAAAAAATCAAAATATAACTAAAATATTTATAAAAACTTATATTTTGAGTTCTCTGTGATCAGGGGTATTTTCTAAAAATAAAATAGTGTTTAAAATAAAAACTTGATTTTTTAGCCCATTTTGAATATCTAAAATAATTAAAAAATCCATAAAAATCACAAAAGTAATAAAATTCAAAGAAATGTTTTAAATTACTTCCTAAGCACTGAGAAATAATTAGGATATTTTTCCTGATTTTCTAAATGAATATATTGAATTTTAAAGCTTAGAAAATAATTTTTAAAGGCTAAAAATGAATTTTCACTAAAATAATTCCAATAAATCAAATAAAACTCAAAAAAGTGTAAAATTTTCTTCTCTAGGTTCTCTGACCTCATGAAGATTTTTCAAAAATACAAAACTTAATTTTCCTCATTTAAAATATTTTATATTTAATAAATACCTCAAAAATTAAAATAATTATAATAATTCAAATAAAATTCAAATAAATCATAAAATTTGGTCCAACAACTTCTCTAATTTAGATCTTCCTCCACTAAAAAGTTCAAATAATTAGGCTTCACCTTGGTCAAAGTAGCAAATTTGCTTTGAACAATATCATTTTCTCATAAAAATAATTATTTAAATTAAATTAAATTTTGAAAAATCACATTTTCTCCTTTGATGTCTTAATTGACCAATGAATGAGGTAGGATAAAAATTTCAAAGTCATTTGGATTAAATTAGATGAATTATGAAGTGTTAGAGCCTTAGAGGCAAATGTGTAATTTTGGAAATTTAGCCTTAATTAACATTTATGCTTAATTTAGGGAGGGAAATGAGCAACCACTGATCTTAATCAGTTTATTTGGATGTTTGAAATACAAGGGGTTAATTGGTAGAAACCAACCTCACTTTCTTATTTAAAAGGACAAGTTAATAAATTTCTAGATTATTAAAATTTGGAAGTTTATTAAATTAAAATGAACCTAGGACTTAGGGTTATGACTTTTGAAGTCAATAATTAATCAATTTAATACCCCTATTTAATTTTCAAATGAAATTCAAATAATAAATAATGGTCACCTAAAGCTTAACCTTTTCAAAACTAATTAGGACACTCACCTAGGTCTTAAGGGCTTAGTAGTAATCTAAGTTAAATCAAGACTAATTAAATGAGGATTAAAAAAATAAACACAATTAAAATTAAAACATCTTTCAAATACTACAAGTCCAATCAGAACAAAAATTTGGCTAAGTGTTTCAGCAACACTAAATTACTTCTTTAAAGGTCTTCACCCACATAATCTTCAAAATTAAATTACAAGTGATAATTACCTTACTCTTAGGGAGTATTGATACATCAATGTTCATTGAGCATTAGGGTGTTGATCGGATGATATATTAAGCAACATAATAAGTTCAAAAGAGTTCGGGATTTTCCACCTAGCAGCGAGAGAGTAGCACGGACTTGCTTCTTTCTCTAGATCTGTTGGATACCTCGGAGATCTACTAAACTTAATATGTTTTGCTTAACAAATATCATCCTTAATCAAATTAATAAGGACCCACCAAGATATGACCTAGGGTTAGGTAGGTCATCAAAATTTTACTTCCCTGTTTCATATAAACTGCCTTAACATGCATTTTAAGTTTTAGGTGGTGGAACGAGAAGACTCGTCAGGTACGCTTATACAGTTTTCAGCGTTGTCTTTCTTGTACTTTCATATTGTACTATTGTGCTTATACAAACTTGCATGCTAAACAACAATGTCACCCTACATGAAAACTAAAATTATTAGGATAACCAAAACCAAAACGAAAACCAAAACTAAAATTAAAATCAACGAAGATAAAATTCACTGCCACAACATTCAAGATATAAAATAACTCAAAATTTAATCACAAACATCACACGAAACTATTATTGCAACTAAATTAAGATGTCTCTATCGGATGATTGGGAATTCCTCGGAGGAGGTAACCTATGGTTGCTAATGAGGCTTCCCATGGTCTAAATGAAATTATGGAAGTCATTAATNTTTCATATAAACTGCCTTAACATGCATTTTAAGTTTTAGGTGGTGGAACGAGAAGACTCGTCAGGTACGCTTATACAGTTTTCAGCGTTGTCTTTCTTGTACTTTCATATTGTACTATTGTGCTTATACAAACTTGCATGCTAAACAACAATGTCACCCTACATGAAAACTAAAATTATTAGGATAACCAAAACCAAAACGAAAACCAAAACTAAAATTAAAATCAACGAAGATAAAATTCACTGCCACAACATTCAAGATATAAAATAACTCAAAATTTAATCACAAACATCACACGAAACTATTATTGCAACTAAATTAAGATGTCTCTATCGGATGATTGGGAATTCCTCGGAGGAGGTAACCTATGGTTGCTAATGAGGCTTCCCATGGTCTAAATGAAATTATGGAAGTCATTAATTTGAGTTTAGTAAGTTCATTTTGACTAAGTGAATCCAATAGAAAATAGTGGTGTCGGAACGAGAGAATCATAGGATCCTAACCGGTGTCACTCTAATCAACTTTAACATGCCCCCATAAAATTTAAAGAATTTCAACCATAGGGCTGTCGCTCTAATCAACTTTAATATGCCCCCATAAAATTTAAAGAACTTCACCCATAGGGCCACTTGATTTAGACACACTAGAAAACTCAAACTCGTCATGGCAAGGAGCTTGGAGCTAGCATGGTGGGCAGCACAGCCATCTTCAACAGCAAAACCTATCTTCCCCAGCTAAACCAATCTTCCTTAGACTTAAACAACAAAGTCATAGAAATTTTCTTCCCCAGCTAACCCAATCTTTCTTCCTTAGACTTAAACAACAAAGCCATAGGACTTTGATAGCTAAACCAATCTTCCTTCCTTAAACTTAAGCAACAAAGCCATAGGACTTTGAGGTTGTTTTTATTGTAACGTAAATCCTCACCTTATCTTTAGGCCTTTGCATAGCCCTGCTATACAATATAAGCCCTTACTCATCTTAGGATTCCAAGGTTGTCATTTGTCACGACCTAAATCCTCACATCTTCTAGGCTATTTGTGTGATAGTTTCACACGAATGTAAGCCCTAACTAATAAAATTGGTAGGATGAAACACCTAAATATTTCACCTCAGAAATAAAGCCAAACATTAGGATAGCTTAACAAGTCACCGAGGTTCTCCTCTGGATCCATGACATAAACTACTTCTTCCTCCTTTAGACTCTACAATAAAATGTTCCAAATTTGAACCAATCCCCTTTCACACCTCTACGTCTGATCACATTGAAAATTCCTACCCTTTGAAACTCCTTGAAGATAATATTTCCTGATTTTTATCAAGAGTTTTCTTAAATGACTTTGGTCATTTAAGATGTAATAACTATAGGGGCTTGCCCTTATAGTAAGCATGTCCAAACCCAGCTTAATATAAACCTTATTTAATTCTTTATATTAAATAGGGGAACTTGTCCGCAAATATAAAGGTTTCATAGACCAAATAGATGTTATATATCCCTTAGTTTATTTGATCGAGCCTCATCCTCAAGTCTTGTGTTTATCCCTTGGGATAGATACAGTGCTCTTTCATTTAAACTATGAAAAATATCGGGTCAATATGATTTTATATTATTCTAAAATGATATATATATATATATATATGTAAATTAAAACATCCTTCCAAAGAGGGTGACGGGATTTTGATTCTGGTGACCTACAGCTTCTTACGGGCAACTCCTCCAACCAAAAATAGCGCCGACATTTTGTTATATCTTATTTTATGTGTTTTATAGTCATATATGTATAGTTCAAGTTTCACAGGACTTGTGCCTTACGATTATGAATTAGAAAGAACTATTAGAAAATTTAAAAACTAAAAATTACTATAAAATTACAAGAAACGACAAATCAAAATAATCAAAATGTTAAAGAGTTTAGACCTTTAAGAGATTATGCAAACCCTACGGTGAATGAACTTCATTGTAGTATTCAAAAACTCCCTATAGTGGCTAATCCATGTTATTATCCAAATGGTATAAAATAATCAGTTTGGGGAGCACTAACTGAAGATCCAAATTTACATCTTACTAATTTTCTTGAGTTGTGTGACACATTTAAATATGATGATGTATCAGATGATGTTATAAGACTTAGATTTTTTCCTTTCTCACTGAGGGATTAGGCTAAGATATGGTTACATTCATTATAATCTCGATCTATTAGAACATGAGGTAACTTAGCACAGAAATTCCTTACTAATTATTTTCCACCATTAAAAACTATAAAGCTTAAAAATGTTATTACATCTTTTTTCTAGTTTAAAGGGATATATATTTATGAAGCATGGGAACGATTTAAAGAACTCTTAAGAAAGTGTCCACACCATGTTATACCAAATTGGTCAATAATTCAAATCTTTTACAATGGATTAGCTGGATCTCTTAGATCTATTATCGATTTCGTTGTTTGTGGTTCATTGATGTCAAAAAAATTTAATGATGCTTATGCTTTAATTGAAGAAACAACTATAAATAATTTTTTATGACCTTTTAAAAGGGTGAACCTTAAGAGAGTATCCAATATTCATGAAAATGATGCATTTAATATGTTAGCAAATCAAGTTGCTACAATTTCAAGGAAGTTAGACCAATTTGGAATAAATTTTTCTCAACTAATTTTCATGATTAAAGAGAATTCATAAAAAACAAGCAGAATGACCCATATTCAAACTATTATAACATTGGTTGGAAGAACCATCCCAACTTTAATTGGAATAATACTTTGGGTGGTAATAATTAGCAATGGGGGAACAATCAAGTAAACCCATTGGGAAACAAGAATAACCAAGGGAATAGCAATTATAGACCTACTTACCCTCCAGGTTTTAACAGTAACTCACAATTTAAGGAGAAGAAGTAGTTTATAGAAGAAGTGGTGTTACAAATGAGAAACCAGTTACAAAGTCAAGGAGCTAAAATTAAAAATATTGAGAATGAGTTGGGACAAATAGAAAATTCATTAAGTAATAGATCCCAAGAAACACTTCCTGGTAATACAGAAGTAAATCCAAAAGTCCAGAATAAAGAGCAAGTAAAAGTCATTCAATTTAGAAGCAGAAGAGAATTGGAAGGTAGAGTTCAAAAAAGAAACTGAAGTAGAGAGAGAAGAGATTGAAGAACCAAAAGAGGATGCTCCGAAAAGTTTAGAGAGACCTATTTCTTCACTTAAAGTTGACTTGGAAAAACCACCACCTCCATTTCCTCAGAGGCTCTGACAATAAAGTTGGATAAACAAACTTCAAAATTTATTGAAATTTTTAAGAAGCTTATAATTAATTTTCCATTTGCTGAAGCCTTAGAACAAATGCAAGCTATGTGAAGTTTATGAAGGATATTCTTAACAAGAAAAGAAATTTTAAAGAAAATGAAACTGCTGCACTTAGTAAGGAGTGTAGTGTTATAATTCAGAAAAAGCTTCTAGAAAAGCTTAAGGATTCTAGTAGCTTCTCAATTTCATGTGCAATAGGAGACAGATTTTATGAGAAAGTTTTATGTGATTTAGGTGCAAGCATCAACCTTATGTCATTATCAATATTTAAAAGAATGAGATTAGGAGAAATAAACCCTACTAATGTAATTGTGCAGTTAGCAAATCATTCAATAACCTATTCTAAAGGAGTTATAGAAGATGTCCTAGTGCAAGTGGATACATTTATCTTTCCTATTGATTTCATTGTGCTAGATATAGAGGAAGATAAGGAGATACCTATCATTTTGGGGAGATCTTTCATAGCTACAGGAAGAGCAATGATAAATGTGTAGAAAGAAAAATAAACTATGCACTTCAATGATCAAACTGTTACTTTTAATATTTATAAATTAATGAAATACTCTGCAAAAGGTAAAGATGACGAATGTTATAGAAAGGATGTGATAAGATATTTAAATGAATGTCATTTCAAAGCAACTTATGAAGAGAGAACTAAAATAAAAGAGTTGGAACACAAGCAAGAAGATGAATTAGATCAATATAAAGATTTATATAAGGAAGATTCAAATTATGTTCAAGAAAATTTTGAAGTTTTGGACACGAAAGAAAAAGATAAAACTTTTTGTCCACCAATTGAAAAACCTTATAAGCTTGAGTTGAAGTTACTTCTTGAACATTTGAAGTATGCCTTTTTAGGTGATTCCTCAACTTTACCTATTATAATTTCCTCAAAATTAACTATAAAAGAAGAAGAGAGTTTGATGAAACTTTAATGAGTTATAAGAAAGCTCTTGGATGGACAACTGCAGATATAAAATGAATCAGTCCTTCAATTTGTATGCATAGAATTCAAATGGAAGAGAGCTGCAAACTCAAGGGTGATCCTCAATAGAGATTGAATCTTATTATGAAAGAATTTGTTAAGAAAGAAATTTTAATTTAGTTAGATGTTGGAATTATCTAACCTATTTCAAATAGCACATGGGTTAGTCCAATTCACTACATTCCTAAAAAAGGAGGTGTGATTGTGACTTTGAATGAACATAGCAAGTTAATACCAACAGGACAAGTCACGAGATGGAAAATATGTAGTAATTATAGAAAATTAAATCTGTCAACTAGGAAAGATCATTTTCCACTACCCTTTCTAAATCAAATGTTGGATAGACTAGCTGGGCATAAATACTTTTATTTTCTGGATGCATATACTGGTAATGACCAAATACAAATAGCTCCTGAGGATCAAGAGAAAATAATTTTTACCAGTCCTTATGGTACATTTGCTTTTAGAAGAATGTCCTTTTGTTTATGTAATGCACTTGCTACATTTCAAAGATGTTTGATGGCTATTTTTTGTGATTTAATTGAAAAAGGGATTGAAGTTTTAATGGATGATTTTTTAGTATTTGGAACTTCATTTGAATCATGTTTCAAACATTTATCAAAATTTCTTAAGTGCTGCAACGAAACTAATTTAGTCCTTAATTGGGAAAATGCCAATTTATGGTAGCAAGAAGAATATTTTTGGGACATCAAATTTCAAAAAATGGTATGGAAGTAGACCCCGCAAAACATCAAGTGATCGTTAATTTACCTTATCCAACAAGTGTGAAGGAAATCAGGAGTTTTTTAGGACATGTTGGATTCTACACGCGATATATTAAAGATTTTTCAAAAATTTCTAACATTCTATGTCATTTACTTGAAAAAGATGTGATTTTTAATTTTGATAAAGAGTTCATAAAAGCTTTTGAATTATTAAAGGAAAAATTAGTCACAACACTAATTATAATTTCACCAGATTGGGAAAAACCTTTTGAATTAATGTATGATGCTAGTGATTATGCTATTGGAGTTGTTTTAGGATAAAAGCATGAAAAGATTTTCAATGTTATCTACTATGCTAGTAGAATTTTTAATGAAACTCAAATTAATTATACCACAATTGAAAAAGAGTTATTAGCAGTAGTATATGCTTTTGATAAATTCAAATCATACTTGATTGGAACTAAATGTATTGTGCATACAGATCATTCTGTTATTAAGTATTTAATGAAAAAGATGGATGCAAAACCTAGACTGATATGATGGATTCTTCTTTCGCAAGAATTTGACTTTGAAATAGTAGATAGGAGAGGAGCTGAGAATCAAATTATTTATCATCTGTCCAAACTTGAATTAGAAAAACTACTATGTTTTAAAAAAAATATTAATGAACATTTCCCAGACGAAAAATTGTTCAATGTTAATAAGTTGTGTGGTCCATGGTATGCTGACATTGTAAATTTCATTATTAATGATATTATACCTGATGGAATGACAAACCAACAGAAGAGGAATTTTTTATTTGAAGCTAAGACTTATTTTTGGGATGACCCATTTTTATATAAACAAGGAAAGGATCTAATTTCTCAAAGATGTGTGAATTTAGAAGAACTTATGAAATTATCCAATAATGTCATAATTCTAATTTTAGGGGACATTATGGTGTTGATAAAACACCACAAAAAATTTTACAAATTGAATTTTATTAGCCTACAATCTTTAGAGATGTTAATGCTTATATCAAAACTTATGATTGATGTCAACTAGTAGGCAATATTTCTAGTAGGAATGACATGCCCCTCAATTATGTGTTAGAAGTTGAGATATTTGATGTTTGGGGATTAAATTTTATGAGACTATTTATACCATTTTTTGGGAGTTTATATATATAGTTAGCAGTACATTATGTATCCAAATGGATAAACGTTGTTGCTTTACTTTGATGTGATGCTCAAAGTGTTGCATAGTTTTTAAGAATGAACATATTTTGTAGATTTGGGAAGCCAAGAGTAATCATAACTGACGGGGGAAGTATTTCAGAAATGCAATAATGAAAAAGTTATTAAATAAATATCATATTAACCATAGAATTGCTACTGCTTAACATCCTCAGATAAGTGGTTTGCTTGAATTATCCAATTATGAAATTAAAAGAATATTAGGAAAATATATAAATCCAATAAAAATAGATTGGTCAGTCAAACTTGACTATGCTTTGTGGGCTTATAGAACTGCAAACAAAACTCATATAGCAATATCCCCATACAGGCTAATATTTGGGAAAGTGTGTCATTTACTAGTTGAACTTGAGCATAAAGCATATTGGGCTATTAAAGAATTTAATTAAAATTTAAAGGATGCTGGTGAGAAAAGGCTATTGCAATTGAATGAGATTGAAGAGATAAGGAACGAATCTTATGAAAGTGCTAAGATTTATATTGAAAAGATGAAGATGTGGCATGATCGGAGGATTCTTACTAGAAATTTTCTGTTAGGGCAGCAAGTATTGCTTTATAATGCAAGGTTAAGACTATTTCCAGGAAAACTTAAGTCCAGGTGGATGGGCTCATTTGTTGTGATGAAAGTTTATTCCTATGGAGTTGTGGATATCAAAGATCCTAAAAGTGACAAAATATTTAAAGTGAACGGTCAAAGGCCGAAATCCTTTTCCCAACTCAAATTAAATTATTTTATGATGATGGCTCAACCAGAATAAGCACTGGTTACGTCGGGTTGAAGATGTTAAACTAAGCACTCTGTGGGAGGCAATCCATAGTTATCTGTGTTTGTTTTTATTATTATGTTGTTGAGTTTGATTTAGAAAATTTTGGAAGTATTTTGACTTTATAATGAGTTAGTTATTAATCTAATACCTTAAAATTTGACTTAGACATGTTAGAACGTGTATTTGGATGTTAAGTTGACCTGTGTTAAATTGAGAACTAGCACTTAAGCGCCAATATCCGGCACTTAAGCGCCAATATCTGACGCTTAAGCGTGACAGTAAAAAAACATGTGCAAATTTTGGTTTATATAAGTTTTGGCCGAGATTTGGTTAGCTTTAACATGGGAGAGCAGTTCTAAGATGTGCTTAGAAGTTTTAGGAGAGTTTAGAGCCTATAAATAGAAGGGTTATGTAAAGATTTTTACCTCAATTCAATTCTAACCCTAAATCCTAAGTGAAAAGTTACAGTTTTGAAAAAAAATGTCATCTTGAGAGAATGATTTGAAGAAAAAGAAGGAGGCAATAAGAAAGAAGTTTATTAGTCAGAGTGCACAAGAGTTATATAACGGTTTCCTAGCCATTAGTATCAAGGGAATAGCTGAGAAAATCACTAAAATTGAGGCTGATGTGTATCAAAAGTGATGGAAGTTAACGCACATTTGGATCACATGGGATGGCAACTTAAGATGCAGTTTAGCCATATAAGTTTTATAGACTATTCGGATAAGGCTATGTATTTGAAGAACAAATGGATTGAAGAAGATTCAACCAGAGTTATTAATCATCGTTGGTTCTTTCAGATTTATATTCCAAATGCTGATGGAGAGACTAATGCTAGGCCAATATTCGTTCCAACGAATGGAGAATGGAACTAAGTTTGGGATTTAGTGTTTATGGGTTTAATGTTTGATTGTTAGTGTTAAGTGTGTTTAGTATGTTAACAATGTGATGATTGTCTAGTGTTTGTGTTTAGTAATCTTCTCATTCAAAACCATTTGGATGGAGAATCTATGTATTAAAAATGTTGGTAATCATTCATAAATGAATATAAGTGTTTGTTTGTGTGAAATTTTGTGTTATTTAGCATTGAATTGAATTAGTTAAAATTGGTGAATCCTGAGTAAGAGAAGAGTTGAAAGGGAAGAAAATAGTTGTTAAAGAGTTATGAGACCATGAAGGGTTGGTTGACTTAGGCTAAGAGTGCATTTTATTTAAATAAATAAAAATCTAAATTTGTGCACTGGCGCCTAAGCATCAAGACCATGCGCTTAAGCGTCAGTTCACGTGAACCATTTCACTAACTTTTTAAGTGACGATTCAGTCTGAAAAACACCATATTTGCACCTCACCTTCATCTATTTCCTTGGGTTTTCATGATTTTAAAGTTAGGGTACACCTATTCAGGAGATTTCTTAGTGATTTGGAGCAAAAATTACTAGATTTGATAACCTTGAGGTAAGGGCATCACGTCTATGTTAAAATTTTTTATTTTCACCATGTATTTTGAGCACATTCTTGAGCTACCTAAAAATCACTATTCATGGTGAAAATTTGAGAAAAATCAATGGAAAATACATGGCTTTGGTAGTTAAGATTTTAAGAGTTGAGTTTATTGATTTAGAGTTGAATTTGGTAATTATTATGAATTTTATATATTTATTTTTAGAAATGGCACCAAGAATGAAGAGGAGCAAATGAAAGTCCCAATTTGATTCAAGCATGTTTGTTAGTGTTAGAGCTCTAGATCGATACAGTGATGCACTCCAATCGGGGAAGTTGATTCCTAAGTGTTGTTTTAAAAGTCTAGGAGGACTTGTAGAGGATCTGATTGTTCACCGCCAGTGGGAGCGATTATGTTGTTTTTCTATCATAGCAGCGATTTTTTTTGTGTTGGAGTTCTATGAGAATCTCCCCGAAGCTGAAGAAGAAGTAATGGTGAGGAGGAAGACAATGCCTTTTCCACCTGAGGTAATAAACCAGTTTTATCATTTGCCCTTGATTACTTTATGTTTTTTATTCAAACTATAGTCCTACTGAGGAGGAGTTAAACGAGATCATTTCATCTTTGACTGATGGGAGAGGGCTTTGGAAAATTACAAATGAAAGGAGAGTTAACTTTTCTTCATCAAAGTTAGATGTCACTGCAAATGATTGGAATTATTTTATTTTTGCTCGTCTGCTGCTTACCAATCATCTTAGTGAAGTGACCCGTGATCAAGCAACTTTGAATTGTTGTGTCCAACAGTTCAAGCCCATCAACATTGAAGCTTTGATTCATAGTGTTATTACCAGTTGTGTCATTGCTGCTACTACCATAAGTTTGGGATTTGCATCCTTGATCCTTTCGTTATGCGAGCAGGCTGGAGCTAGATTTGATAGTTGGGAAGAGATCTTGAAACCTCTTAAGCCCTTTATCAGTGTGAATGTCAAAACTTATTCACATCATTCCATTTTTGGCTGGAGAGGAGAATTTTCTAGTAGTTATAATTCTTCTACATCTTGAGCTTCTACTTCACGTACTTCTACATCTCAGGTCAGACTTATGGATCTGATTCTCAATCACAACAATTGCAAAGGATTTTGGATAATGTTAACTACACTACAAATAAGTTATTGAATTTAAAAAATTTTGTAGAGTATATGGATGGATACGTGAAGAGACATAATGATTATGAGGGAGAATACAACTTAGATATGGAAAACCTCATGAGAGGTAATCAAGATGTAGTTTCTCCTCAATATCCAAGGTATCCACCATATGAACTTACAACTCCTTATCATAGTGATGAGAGTGATGTAGAGGATGAGGATGATTAAACTAGATTTATAGTTTTTTTTTATTTTTAGTTTATGTACTGTTGTAAATTTTTGATGGTGCAGATATTATGTACTTTTTGTTATGTTTAAAGATGTATTTGTTGAGACTGTTAGTTTTTATTATGTTTTTTTTTGTCAGACACTACTGTGATGTATTTATGTTTTTGTGAGTAATTATTATGTTTTTATGGTAGTAATTATGTTAACTGTATTGTTTGGTGTATTTAGTTAGTCTGTGTTGAACTTAATTCTGAATTTTGAAAAGTTTAGAATATAGCTAACTTATCACTTAAAGCTGCATGTTTTAAATTTGCAATTTACTACCAGATATTTTTCTTTATGTTGCAGTTGTGAATGTCTGTTAGTGTGTTTGTTTGCTTTTATGTTATACTCCACTGCATAGAGTTCTAATGAATCTCTATATGTTAATGTCAGCACTATTTTGGTTATGGAGTTGCCCATTGGAAGCTGGTCGGCCGCTAGAATCAAAATCTTGTCACCCGCTTTGGAAAGGCATTTAATTTACATATATATATATA
>JXCR01148561.1:684430-697272 GCA_002079205.1 Phalaenopsis hybrid cultivar | reverse complement strand
GTTTAATTTTCTATAATCAATGCAAATACGCCACCCAGTAACTTATCTGATAGGTATTAATTGGTTATTTTCTTTGTTTCAATGGTTACTCCTCCTTTATTAGGAACAAAATGAATTGGATTTATTCTCTTGTGCTTCAGCAGTCACCCCTCCTTTCTTAGGAACACAATGAATTGGACTTGCTGTATTAATTCATTATTTTCTTTTGTTTCAACAGTCACTCCTTTCTTAGGAACACAATGAATTGGACTTACCTTTATTTTCTTTTGTTTCAACAGTCATTCCTCCTTTTTTAGGAACACAATGAATTGGACTTACCCACCACTATCTGAAATAGGATATATAATTCCAGTGTCTAACCATTTCAAAATTTCCTTCTTAACTGCTTCTTTCATCATTGGATTTAATTTCCTATGTGGATCAACTCTTGGTTTATATTTTTCATCTAATATAATTCTGTGCATATAGATCGAAGGACTGATTCCCTTAAAATCAGCTAAGGTCCAACCAAAAGCTTTCTTATATCTTTTCAATGTATCTAACAGTCTTTGCTCTTACAATAATTTAATTCTGAAGATATAATTACAAGTTTTGTAGATGATTCTCCCAGAAACACATACTTCAAATGGCTAAGCAATATTTTCAACTCAAGTTCAGGTGGTTTTATAATTGACGGAACTAGAATCTTATCAACATTTTCTGTAATATCCAACAACTCAAATCTTTCATGAACATAATTTAATTCTTAATTTTTTAGTTCATCCAAAATAATTTCATCACTCTCTTCAAATAACTCTTTCTCTTAAAAATGTTCATTCAATAAATGTTCACTAATTTCCTTGCGAAAACATTCATTATCTTTATCAACAGCGAGGTATTTCATAGATTTCGCAATATTGAATGTTAATTTTTGATCGTTAACTCTCATAATTAATTATCCTTTCTGAACATCTATCATAGGTTTTCCAGTCACTAAAAATGGTCTCCATAAAATGATAGGCATTTCTTTATCTTCCTCAATATCTAAATTAATGAAATCCACAGGAACGATAAATTTATCCACTTTTACTAACACATCTTCTATAACTCCACGAACTGAAGAGTTACAGATGTAGGTGAGACTTCTCCTAATCTTCATCTTTTAAAAATTGATAGATGCATAAGATTAATGTTGGCTCCTAAATCACCGATAGCACATGGTATAGTGAATTTTTCACGGATAGAAATTTTCAAGCTCTTTCATAGAATTTTTTAAAGCTCTTCCATAGAAATTTTCACCGATAGCACACGGTATAGTGAAACTACCAGAATCTTTTAATTTTTCACAAAGCTTTTTCTGAATAATTGCACTACACTCTTTGCTAAGTACAATAGTTTCATTATCCGTGAACTTCCTTTTCTTTTTCAGAATATCTTTAATAAATTTCACATAATTGGGTATTTGCTCTAAAGCTTCTACGAAGGGAATCTTTACCATTAACTTCTTAAGAATTTCTAAAAACTTGGAGAATTATTTATTCTGTTTGTGTTGCTTCAATCTATAAGGAAACTGTGGTGGAGGTTTCTCCACAGTAATTTTCATTGGTGTAAGTGGATATTCAAAATCTGGGTATTTATGATCCTTTTCTTTTTCAGTATCCACTTTCTCTTTTTTGGTTTCTGTTTCATTATGTACTCTTGTTTCCAATTCTTTTCCACTTCATAATTATATCGCTTTTATCTGTTCTTTTCCTTGATCTTTAGGATTTGGTTCCATAGTGCTAGGAAAAGTTCCTAATGTTCGGTTACTAAGCGCAGTAGCGATATGCTTTAATTGATTTTCAATATTCTTAATAGCAGTTCCTTGATTTTTTAATTGATTTCCTTGAATTTGTAATTAATTTCCTTGATTCTGTAATTGTTGACCCATGTTTAATATCAGTTCTTCCATAGACAACTTCTTCTCATAAATTTGTTTGTTACTGTTAAATCCTGGTGGATAAGAAGGTCTATAGTTAAGATTTCCATGGTTGGATGAATTTCCTGATGGGTTCACTGGGTTGTTTGCCCATTATTGATTTGTAGAAGAATAGTTATTCTAATTAAAATTTGGATGATTCTTCCAACCTAGGTTATAATAGTTTGAATAAGGGTTATTGGGTCTATTAATAGCATTTAATGTCTCATAACAAGGTTGAACATCCAAAAATTGCCCAGAAGAATTCTCTTCCATCATATGAGGTGTTGGAGAATAATTCATCCCATAATGATCTAATTTATTTGATATTATAACAATCTGCAAAGCTAACATAGATATCGCATCAGAATCTTTGATTCTAGCTACTCTTTTAGGAATTACCCTTTTAGAGGGTTATTGAAAATTGTTGGTAGCCATCTCTTCTATTAACGAATAGGCCTCATCAAAAGGTTTTGACATTAACAAACCACCAGTCGCAGCATCTATAATCGATCCAAGTGATCCCACTAATCCATTATAAAACGTTTGAATTATCAACCAATTCGGTAACAAATGATGAGGGCATTTCCTAAGAAAATCTTTAAATCTCTCCCAAGCTTTGTATATTGACTCTCCATCAAGCTGACAGAATGATGTTATGTCATTTCTAAGTTTAAATGTTTTGGATGGAAGGAAATATTTGGACAGAAAATTCTGTGAAAGTTCTCCCCAAGTTCTAATAGATCCTTATGCTAATGAATTTAACCACATCTTAGTCTTATCCCTCAGTGAAAAAGGAAAAAGTCTAAGTCTAACAGCATTGTTTGAGACTCAGTTATATTTAAAAGTAGCACACAATTTTAAAAAACTAGTGAGGTGTAAATTAGGATCTTCATTTGGTGTACCTCCGAATTGATTATTTTGTACCATTTGGATAATAGTAAGTTTAAGCTCAAATGAATTAGCAGCTACATCAGGATTTTGGATAGGCAAGTGAATTTCATCTGCTGTAGGATTTGCATAATCTCGTAGGGGTCTAGGTTGGTGTCTATTCTCTGTTCCTTGATTGTTCATGTTGTTTTCCATTGTATCCGAATTTTTAGGTTCTCTTCTCAATCTTCTAATTTTTCTAACAATTTGTTCTATCTGAATCTCACAGGGTATAAGATTTTCAGGTCCAAATTTACACATACAATTTGAAATCAGTACACAGTAATATCACTAACTAAATATTAAAATAAGTTGCACTTCAAGTAAAAATTTTCTAATAATCCTCATTTGCCACTTACTCTAATTGTAATCTTTGTTTACCCACTCCCCGGCAACGGCGCCAAAAACTTGTCCGTGACTTTATATATGCTTAACAATATAAGTCTTTAATACTGCTGCTAAAAGATTTAATCCCTCATCAACTGTACCAAAACTTAATAACAGTAATAGATTCAATAAATAAGGATGTAATAAATATTCAATAATTGTAAAGTCACACTTATCAACGCAAGTACACGTATCGCATAGTAATATAGGGCTCTAATGGAGTCCTAGATATCGATCCCATAGGGAGTAATATTAGAACTATAAACTAAGATTTTAGAAAAGTAATACTTTTATTGCAACAACAAAGTTCAATTTGCTTATCTATCACTAATAGGCAATTAAAATAAATATGTAATTTTAATAACTACTAAATAACTAAATATACTAATGAAGGTTATATAGGCAATTGAAATAAGTAAATAATTTGAATAACTAATAAATAACTAATGATAGAAAGTTAGGGTTAATAATAGACAATTGAAATAAATATGTAATTTTCTTAATAACTCATAAATAACTAATTATGCTAATGAGGGTTTAATTGAAATAAATATGTAATTTTAATAATTATTAAATAATTAATTATACTAATGAAGGTTCGACGTGATATTCAATATATAAGAAAGCATCCTTCTCCTTGTCAAGAAATTATAGTGAATGGATAAAGAGAATCAGTTCAAATTATATTGTGCTAAATAGGAGCATACCTATTCTTTACCCTTTGGTCTAGGCATAAATAACATTGGCTAATCATATGCTTGTTTACTGAATCTGCGGCTAGACTGGGAGGATACCGACTCTCACTTCTAAGCTCCCACGTTCCCCTCGCCTGAGGGCTAACATCTACACTTCAACACCCAAATAAAAGGACTGAATTGGGGATTTTAGTCTGTCACTCTAAAATTACTAATTCTACGCCCGATAATTTTATTTCGCTATTTATTTGCACCCAACTTTCAAGGGCTTTGACCTCCATGAATCTTGAATGTAATCTTCGCTTTAGTTGTAAAAATCAACATATTTTAACAAATCAATTGACCAGATTGAAAGTAAATTAAGATCGAAGTGAAAAGATCATCACAATTTCTTAAACATATTCATGGCTCCACCAATTCAAATCACCATTTCACAAATCTTAAAATCAAGAGAAAGACAGAGAAAACTACTCAGATCTCATGGGAAAAACACAACAAAACTCAGAATTCATATATAAAAGTAAAGTCATACAAGAGAAAACTCCTCGAAGTTCCTCTGAATCTCTTCCTTTCTTTACAACACACAAAATTCCCGTTTGAAGTGGCAAGGAGGATGAAATCTCTCACTTTCCCTCCACTCTTACAATCTCTCAAAGAATTCCTCACAATTTAGACTCTCTATACTTTTTCACACATCAATTTTGAGCCTCCCCCTTCTTCAGGACCTTTCTAACATCCTGGACCTTTCTAATTTTCAGCCAAAATCTTCTTTTAAAGTTGTGGATGACATTTCCCAAGAGTTGCCTAAGCATCCCTTCAAAATTTATCCTCATCCAATACCTAATTGGACATAACCGTCGACCTCGCCGTCAGCGGCCTTGAGGGCGCCTTCGGTAGACCTTCTAAATGAATTAATTCTGGAGTCTAGGGAAAATCTCGTCGTCGGCGGGGTCGATGGCGTCGTTGGCGCCCTAGTTCAATTCCTCACATTTTGGCCCCTTTCGCTCCAAATTCACTCATTTTTGCAACTTTTTCCTCCAATGACCCTATTTCATCATTCCTTCAAAAAAAGATCAAAAATACCTTTCTTTAAAATGTAATATTATCAAAAATAGTATAAAATATGTATGAAAATCTCAATATATTTTCCTCTGGTCATATACTAGATTAGATACTACATTGTGGGCATACAAAGCTGCTTATAAGACTCCTATTGGAATGTACCCATATAGACTTATCTTTGGAAAAATGTGCCACTTACCAGTAGAATTGGAGCATAAAACATCTGGGATATTAAGGAATTTAATTTTAATCTAAAAGATGGTGATGAGAAAAGATTTTTACAACTCAATGAACTTTAGGAGAATAGAAATGAAGCATATGATAATGCAAAAACCTATAGAGAAAATGAAAATATGACATGATCAAAAGATTATTAAAAAGAAGTTTGAACCTGGCCAAGAAGTTTTATTATGGAATACACGATTGAGATTATTTTTAGGAAAATTGAAATCTAGATGGTTAGGACCATTTAATGTGATTAAAGTTTATCATTATGGAACTGCTGTTATTAAAGATCTTAAAGATGGTGATGAGAAAAGATTTTTACAACTTAATGAACTTTAGGAGAATAGAAATGAAGCATATGATAATGCAAAAACCTAAAGAGAAAATGAAAATATGACATGATCAGAAGATTATTAAAAAGAAGTTTGAACCTGGCCAAGAAGTTTTATTATGGAATACACGATTGAGATTATTTTTAGGAAAATTGAAATCTAGATGGTTAGGACCATTTAAAGTGATTAAAGTTTATCATTATGGAACTACTGTTACTAAAGATCTTAAAGCTGGAAAGATATTTAAAGTTAATGGGCATCGATTGAAACATTATTTTGAAAGACATATGCCACAATTTATAGAAATTTTGATGTTTAGTTATTTTGATTAAACAATGGTACNCAAGCTAAGGCTTGTGGCGAGCGCGCGCGCACGCGCACACACACACACACACACATATATATATATTACTATTTTGTTTAATAAGTGTTTTTAGGAAATAATAACATTTTCGAATCCTACACAATTTTATATATCATAAATTAAGATAAATATTGGTATTGGAAGAAAAATTTGGAATCAAATTGAAAAAAAAATTAATGGACGCATATTTGGCCTCTAGTGCCAACGTCACTCGTCTATAGGGACCATGGCGCCGACAATGCCATCGGGAGCGCTGACAGCGTCTCGAGCAGTTTTGCGCGTTCAAAACAAATATGGCAGACTTTGGCGGGATTTCACTCCTAAATAACCACCGAGAGGCGCTTTTAAAGCCTTAAAAACTACCTTGTACAACTAGAAACTTCCAAATTTTGAATTCTATGGTTTCCAATTCCAGAAATACTTCTAGGTATGGAATTTTATTAGAAGAAAGTTTATCAAATTTGACGCGCAGAGATTATACGGAAAAGTCATTGTGAAAAAGTGACTTATCAAGGAGGAGGCTTTGTCAATCATGGATTGAGTAATCCAAGTTCACTGGTTGAGAAAATCATTGTACAAAGATGTTGGGAAGTTCTTTGCTACACTACTGCAGTTGTTATACCAGTAATAAAGGAATTCTATGCTAACTTACATGGAATTGTCCAAGGAGTTTTTCGACCTCACTTTTGGTTGAGGTTTAGTTTTCCCTCTTTAATTTCCTAAGTTCTAGCCATAGGACTTTTCTGTTAACTTTTCTTAGAAAACTAGAAAAGGCACATTTAAAAATTCTAAACTCTTGCTTGCTCAACTTGAATTCCCACATATTGGTCATAACCTCTAGCACTTAGTACATAGGGTCGGTATGAAGGATCTCAAGAGAAGTCCTCATAGGACTGTTTGACCTTAGGGTTGACCCTGGGTGTTGGTCTGGAGCTAGTTAACTCACTAGACTCACTATCACCTATATTCACTCACAACCCTAAACCTTAATTTGCTGATTTTGATCCCTTGATCTTTTGGGAGACTCATGTAGATGGTCCCCCTAGGATAGGTTTTAGCTAAGACCAGTATATAGTGGACCCAAATGGGGATTTCATTGGTCCATATCTCATATAAGGTGGTTTACACCCCAATTCTACCAAAGTTTCCAATTTGGCTTTTCTACCCCCAAACCTACCTAAATTACCTATACACCCCCAAATCCCAAATTTGGCCAAAGATCCCAATTTCACCCAAAATACCCCAATTTGTTCAAAACTCACTTCAAACCATTTCAACATACCCAAATTACCCAAAACCACCCAAAATTGCCAAAATTACTGAAATACTCCCAAATTTGCCAAAATTACAAAAATACCTTTGGTGCCCCAAACTTTCCTAAAACCTCCAAAATCACTTCAAATGTCTCCCAAACCAATTTGGACCCTTAAATTGAATACAATTTGGCCAATTTGTTCATTTTGACCAAAACCCCCAAATTGTCTTTAATGGCACAATTTCCCCTAAATTCATCCCAAATGTCCATCAATTTTAACCAAATTTCCCTCAATCTCAATTATAAACTCAAATTTTCCTTTAATATGACAAATCCAAACCAAATCCAAGCCAAATTAGCCCACGTATTGAGCTCAATTTCGATCCAAATTAAAACCCCAATTTTAACAATATGACTTAATCTCACCTAATTGAACCCCATAACCTACTCAATTTGCCCCAATTTGAATTCTAAACTCTTCATAACAATAATACACACCAAATTGATTATTTAATTGGCCTCGTTAATGCCTTAATTTCACTTAATTTAAACCCAAGTCCAAAAATCCCCAAATTTACCCCAAATTGGATGTCTCCAAATTCTTCAAATTGAATGCCCTAACCCAAAAATTGACACCAAATTTATATTGAAAACTCTTAATGAAATTGCTATGGACCATTTCCAACCATAAATTTGGACTTAGCACAACGTTAGCCCAACCTAGACCCAAGTCTAGTCTAACATGCCGAAATTGACCAAGATCCCAAAATCCTTCAAATTGAGCTTTCAATTAACCTTAAAATTACTTCAATCCTTCACAAAAAAAATCTTCATTACAATCATCTACACAATTTTGATCATATAATTGAGCTCAAAGTCATGGCTAGCATAACCCAAAGCCAACTTTTACCCTTTTTGACCCAAATTGGACCCATGCACCAAAACTGACTTAGCCATCATAAAGTCACCAAATTAAGGTCTCCACAGCCACTAAGCACACCTTATTGACCAGGATAAACCCTCTCAAACCACCCAAGTAAGCTATGGACCAATAGATCCCTAAATTAAGGGATTTTATCCCATTTTTGGGCCTTAACTAAAAATCTCTTCCATCATCACTTACCATTGGGAGTAAATTATAAGTAAGGTTCCCCCTGGCTCACCTAACTTTCTGACCACCACCCCTGGCCCTATTGGCTGGCCTAGTGGCCAAAAACACCAAAATTGAGACCCCCAAGCTCAAATTCAAACCCAATTTTAACCTCAGAGGCTAGCTCATCCCAATGGTTGTTTAGAGCTCCTTAGCCCTCCACCTAAGCAACATTTTACACCCATTGATTGGCCCTGAGCTCTTCCCTAAGCTCTTTTATGTAATCTACCCCTCCATTTCCAAAGTGAAAAGAGTGCCAAAAATCCCTCGGGAAACTCTATCTAATTGCTTTTAGACACTCTCCAATAACTCCTAGGCACATTGCCACCGTTTTCCCCTATTGATCCCCACTGTGGAAGCCCAATTTTGAGCTTAAACATCCGGCTTAAATAAGGAAATCTCTATTTAGTCCACCAAACTCCAATTAATTATGCACACACCGTCCCTAGAGCAAGAGGAATTGGTTCCCCATCTAACCCCCCTCTTAAACAGACTCTAACATAGCTCTAGACCAGCTCCTGAAATCGAGATGGAACAAATTCATATCTAGACAATTCACCAAGGCTTGAGACTTCATCCAGAGGTGCATTGGGTCTAATCAAAGCTACCACAACAATCTGATTGAAGCCTCCCCTCTGAGACAAAGGTATTGAACATCAACCCTAATCCGAGCTTATTTGATTCTCCATTTTTAATGGCTTGATTTTATAATTGATTAACCATATATAAGTGTTCATCTTAAGTAGATGAAGATTTAAAAACAAACCCCATGCAATTTTGTTGAGTCTAGCTCGAGATCTTAAGGTTTTAGTTTAAACGACTTATGGGTTAAGTCACTATGGGACGATGACGGAAAACCATCCAATCACGCGTGCATCCAACCAACGGAGGAGATCAAGCCAGACAAGTGGATGGTGCATGAACCATGGGCTACGTGGCAACTGAAGTGGATGAAAGAAATTGTGCTAGGAAAAATATTTTGATGTTTTGAGTCATCTTGTATGGGGGCGCACTCTCATTTGGCTCAACCAAGTTGCATGCGGTTTGTACACACGTAGCGCCCCCCATGCAATTTGGTTGAGTCTACATGGCAACTGACGTCAAATGAGAGCACGCTACGTGTGAGTTTGGAGCCATCGTACGTTTCCTGTGGTTACAAAAGTCTAGGAAAAATATTGTGATGTTTTGAGTCATCTTGTATATTTTCATGCTTAATTAAATGCATAAACTTTATAATAATTTATGTAAATAAAAACTTATAAAAATTTGACAAAATAACTTCCCCAATATTCATAAAAAACATATTTACTCACTATACAAATATCAAAATTATTTGACTTAGTTTAAGCACTAAAATGGAATTTTAAGGAAACCTTGTAATCTTGTATAAAAATAATTATATTAAATTAAATAAGCTTAGAAAAATTATGAAAATGGATTATCTGAGTTCTTAGTGACCGGGGGAATTTTATAAAAATAAAATCCAATTTTGTAAAAATATTTATTTTTTAAAATATATTTTGAATTAAAAATAATTAAAATAATCAAAATTTTAAAAATACAAAAAATAGCTCAAAATCAGTGGAAATTTTCCCTGATCACTTAAAATTTATTAGTATATTTTTCCTATTTTTTGTAAGTTAAAATATAAATTTTAAAAGCTTAAAAATGAATTTTTCATATTTTCCCATTAAAATAATTAAAATAATTATAATAAACAAATTAAAAATAAAAAAAATGCAAAACTTAGTTCTCACAGTGTTCTGAATTCATAAAAGTCTATTAAAAAAATAAAAAACATTTTTTTGTAATTAAAACATTATTTTCTATTTAATTTAATCATTGAAATTGATTAAAAATTAAATAATAGTAATAAAAATTAATTTCAAAAGATCATGAAATTTTGCCTAAGTGCTTCTCTATCCTTAGGGGACCTCTAATAATTTTTCCGTAAATACAAACTTTGTTTTGGATAATTAAATAAATTAACCTTTAAAAATCTTTTCTTCTAAATTTAAATAATTATCTAAATTAAATTAAAATTTTGAGAGGTCCACATGTTCTCCTTCAACATTGTAATTACCTCATGAATATGATACTTTAAACCCTCAAAGTCATTTGACTTCCGTTTAATGAGTTATGAGGTGACTTTCCCCAAGGGTAATGTGGAAATTTTAGACTTTGGTGCCCTAATCAAAATTTAGGATTAACGAAGGGAAAATGGGTAATTTTGATCTTAATAAACATATTTGGATGATTGAAAGATAATGGGATTAGAAGGTTGAAGATCACTCACTGTCCTTGCACAACATCAACAAAACCATAGTCCTCTTAATCTTCATAACTTGGAAGTCAACTAAGATCAGAAGATTCTTAAGTGACGGACTTAAGTTGGAAAGATGGAGATTCGCTTTTCTTAAGCCCAAAGTTGAGGATGGTTTGACCATTTGATAAGAATACATGTCATTTAAATCAAAATTTTGATAATAATCTTTTCACCTATCTTGATTGCTAAAGGCTTACCAGTGACATAGATTTAACATCGAAACCCAATTGATTGGATTTAGAAGACAGCATAATTGGTGATTAACATCTTTAAATTTATAAGCCTAACCTTAATTATGGACACCATAATCTTAAATGACCTAGACTTGCTTTATGGGCATCCATTCACATAACTTTTAAATGAAAAATCAATTAACTAATTGAGTATCCATTCCTTGGGATAATTAAATTGTCAAGTTTTACTGAGCAACGGGGTTGCCACACCTTAAACTCGGATGGTTAATTGAACAAGAAGAAAAGTTCAAAAAAGAATTCAAAATAATTTAAGAGATCATCAAAATAATTCAGGGTCATACCCCAAGCACTTTGAAATCTCTTGGATATTTTGAAGGACAATTTGAACTTGTCGTATTTTATTCTAACATTATCCACTAGGATCTTCCAAGATTCAATAAAATCAAAGCTTGGGGTTCGGTAGTTAAACATTAATTTATTCTCGCAATTTAAATTCCTTGTAATATTATATACATGCCTTGCAAGTACTGACCTTTCAAATGGTGGAACGAGAAGACTCGCCAAGTACACCATTACAGTTTACAGTATTGTCTTTATATACTTACAAAACTTGCATTTTAAACAAAGATGTCACCATACATGAAAACCAAAGCTACTACAGTAGCCGTAAGACCAAAACCAAAACTAAATTCAACCAATCTTAAATTCACCGCCACAACATTCAAAATATAAGACAACTCAAAATTTATCATAAACACCAGAAAACAACAACTGCAACTAAATTAAGAATTCTCTATCGAATGATCAGGAATCCCTCAGAGGAGGTAGCTTGCGGTTGCTAACGAGATTTTCCACGGTCTAAATGAAAGTATAGAACTCATTGAGTTGAGTTTAGTAAATTCATTTGGACTAAGTAAATCGAATAGAAAATCGTGGTGTCAGAATGAGGGAACCGTAGGATCCTAACTGGTGTCGCTCTAATCAACTTTAATATGCCCCATAATATTTAAAGAACCATAGCCATAGGGACATCTGATTTGACATCAGAATCTGACACATTAGAGGACTTAAACTGGTCACGACGAGGATCTTGGAGCTAGTATTGTGAGCAACACGACCATCTTCACCTGCAAGAGGATCTACAGTAGCATATCTTTTCTAAGAATTGAACAACAAACCATAGGTTTTTGAGGTTGTTTGTTTATGCAACATAAATCCTCACCTTATCTTTAGGCCTTTGTTTAGCTCTGTTATACAATATAAGCCCTAACTCGTCTTAGGATTCTGAGGTTGTCGTTCATCATAACCTAAATCCTCACATCTTCTAGGCTATTTGTGTGATTGTTTCACATAAATGTAAATCATAAACAAATAAAATTAGCAAGTTGAAAAATTTAAATAATTTCTCCTCAAAACTGAAGCCAAATAATAAGATAGACTTAGAAGTCACTGAGGTTCTCCTCCAGATCTTTTTTATCCCTTAATTCTTCCTCCTATAGATCCTACAATAAATGTTATAAATTTGAGTCATTCCGCTTTCACACCTATTTTTCCGATCTCCTTAAAAAGTCCTATCCTATTGAATTCTTTGAAGATAATATTTCTTGATTTTTATTGAGAATTTTCTTAGTTTACCTTGATTATCTAAGATGTAATTAATTATAGGGACTTGACTTTATTGAAAGATTTTCCAAATTCAGCTTAATATAAACTCTATTTAATTTTTCATATTAAATAAAGGAACTTATTGATAAATAAAAATAGTTTTGTAGACCAAGCAAATGTCATATATTTATTAGTTTATTTGATCGAGCCTCACCCTCAAGTCTTGTTTTTATCTTTCGGGATAGATACAGGGTATGAGGTATAGTGTTCTTTAATTTAAATTATGAGAAATATAAATTATATATATATGAGGTATAGTTAAAGTTCGATTTCATATTTTTTCTAATATATATATATATATATATATATATATATATATAT
>JXCR01148561.1:665300-684288 GCA_002079205.1 Phalaenopsis hybrid cultivar | reverse complement strand
TATATATATATGTAAAATGTCTTTCCGAAGCGAGCGGCGGGATTTCAATTCCGGCGGCCGACAACTTCCAACTTGCAACTCCTTAACTAAATTTGTGCCGAAAGCTTCGGGCAACTCCATAACTAAAATTTTGCTGACAGATTCTGGCGACTCCGCTGGGTACTAGCTTCTATCTTCATTTAAATGAGGAAATATTGTCTTCATACATCAGCAATGTGTTCATGTCCCTTATGGACAAAATTACCCTTCTTCCGTTGGCATGCTTTACCTATTTCTATCTTGGGAGAGTACAGTCAACTCTTTTGGACTTCATGACTGTTCAATCACCTACGAATATAGAAGTTCAGGAGGCCATTAAGGACTTTTTAATGCTTTAACCAATTGGTTTGTTGGTGGAATACTTTCACCTGGGCATTGTGTGTTGTTAAGTTGGTCCTGCACTGGGTCCTGAACTGCATTTTTTTCCCTTTCTAGTTTTATGTGCTATTTTGCAAATTAAATTGGAATGTGTAGTGATGCGCGTGCTATTTGATTTTCCTTACATTAATTAAATCTCTCTACTTTCAAATTTTTTTTACTAAATATTTAAAATCTCCACAAATTAAATGAAGACTTGCCCGATCTATAGATCAACCTCTATAAACTTTAGTGCTCGCACTAAGGTTACGAGGTATTGGCAAAATAACTAACTCAGAGCTTCCCTTTTTGAAGCTGCTGCAAGGATGTTCCCAGCGCTCATTTTTTCCTGCAACCTACTGACGTGCCGTGATGCCCTTAATGTCACTTGCACCGTCAAGTTCAATGCAAGATTTAAAGATCTTGAGGTCGTTCTCGAAAAAGCCCCGTTCATCATAATGAAAGTCACCGCTCCAGAAGTTCAAGAACCGTTGGCTGAGTTTAATCTGAGCTGCCATTAGAATTTTCCTTATTACAAGAAGGTCAAGACTACAGCCACCACAACATCTACCTAACCAACTATATTTGCTAAGGGGAAGGAAGTTATGATCGGTTAAGACCCAAATGAAGGATTGGTTGTCTCGCTGTCAGTGTTTAAAATTGGATCAACTTCAAGGACTGCACCATTAACTCAAACACAAATGAGAAACTGTAGCTAAAGAGTTTGGAGGTCTCCTAAAGCCCAAATTCCTAAGGAAGTACCTGTTGATGAAGTTCTTTACCAGGATGAGTCAGCATTGTCGGAAACCTATCCACTTCTGCAAGGGAGTAGGTTTCATCCTTTAATGGATACTAAAGGGTATGAGAGTATCCAGAAGATCACTACTACATTACCGTCACCCCATGGACATGGAGGGGAGAAGAAGAAGTCTAACCCTATCACCCGAGTCAGTACAGTTTTTCAGAGACTAGCTGCCAAAGAAGGTTGTTTAGTTGGCAAGTTACTCAAACGAGTGGGACGAGCAAAATACCCTCACATGTAGAAAGAAATTTTAAAGGACATTAGATCTGCCAAACGCTCCCAGAAATCAACTGAAGCTTTGCATGCTCGCACTCCCATCTAGTTTTGGTTGGGAAGCCGAGTTGATACCACCATTGATACCACAGATTCTACTTCCACTATACTCACGGGTCGTCGACGTGTTAAGTCGCGTCTGGGTCCGAGAATTCTACCAACTACTGCCCACAAGGATGTTCTTAAAATTCTGAAGGATAAGATGAAGAGGCTACCTAGTACCGTACTTGGTCCGCACCTTAGGGAGCGTACTTCTCTTTCACATGTCGATGTTTTTGCTGAGACACTCCATCTTAAGACATCACCGTCAAAGAAAGGGGTATGGATACCCAAGGTTGTCGTACATATATGGTCTAGCAAGTGCATAGGGTAGGATCATAAAATGATGATGGGGTTCAAAGTATCTGACATTGTCTTACCAATTGCTAGTGAGATGGAGAAACAAGTGGAGGATATCGAACAAGTGCTCCAGATCTCAAGATGCTACAAGAATTGATAATTGAAGAAAATGTCAAAAAGCTCAGGTTTGAGATTTCTAAGTTGGCCCAAGAACATGGAGTTTCCATTGATGATGATGAAGATTTTAACTTCAATGGTTACCTCGAGGAAGATTTCATTGATGTGCATGTCATCGAGATCAGAGCCACTGCATCTGCGCGCGACACTCAACCTCTCGTCGAAGAGAATGCCTTAGATGAGCTACATAAGGCTGTTTTCTTAAGGGACGAGCAAATCAGCCAAATGGAGAAAAGAATGAAAGACATGGCCGCTGCCATGACTGCCATGGAAATAGTTCAGAGACAATCTCACGTACCATAGTTAGCCTCTCCAGAAGTCCATCAACCGGAGATTATACATATCACAAGTGAAAGGAGAGAAGACGCCTCAATAAATAGAGATGATCAACAAAAGAAGGAGTATCCATCAAGTGTCATACCATAAAAGGAATTTAAGCAAATGGTTGAGCAAGTTCGTGAGGCCTTAGCCCAATCTAAGGGTGGTGCATTTGTTTTAAAAGGTAGACCTTACCCAGAGGAATTCGATGTCGTACCCTATCCCAAGGGCTTTGTGTCGCCAAACTTTAAGCTATTTGATGGGACTGAAAATTCCAGGCAGCACATAACACATATCTGAGCCAGTTGTGGTATTACTGGAGGTAATGAAGCCTTGCTCTTTCGATAGTTTATCAGCAGCCTGTCAGGAATCCCTTTTGATTGTTATGTTGAACTACCCAACAAATTAGTCAAGATGTTTGACAAGTTTAGAACAATTGTTCCTAAAAAGATTTGTCGGAGCGCAGTATCATGTGTCTATTGGAGATCTTGTAGTAGAGAAGCAGAAGCCCAACGAGACTTTGATGGACTCCATTTTGAGGTGGAGAAACCTTAGCATGAAATGTGAACCTCAGGTATAGGAACATCATGCAATTAAGAACTTACTCAAGAGAATCCATGGGATTGTAGCTTTCATGCTCAAGGGAATCACCAAAAAATCCTTCGAGAAGCTACTCAGCAAAGCCAACAATCTTCAAGAAGAAGTCAAACATATGGATTCTCATGAGAAGGCTGAGAAGTCAAGTACGACCAGAGTATTTGAAAAGAAGTCTGAAAAAGTGACAATAGTTGATAAAGGAAAACAACCAATGAAGATAAATGCAGAAAATTACCATTAGTCATCATCACAACATGCTTGACAACAGACACAATAGTATGGCTAGTCCAACCAGCGACCGCCACAGAGAGGATCTCTCCGGGCAGAGAATAAGAGAATATCTTTGGCAGAATGACAAAAAGTAGTGTATTCCTTCAAAGATGAAGTGATATCTAAGATGTTCAGAAGTCTGATGAAGAAGACTGAGTTTAGATTACCAGATCCAAAGAAACCTAAAGAGGTTGACAAGAAGGATCAACCAAATTATTGTCCATATCACAGATTGCTTGGACACACTATAGAGGAATGTTTTGTCTTCAATAATTGGCTCCGGAAAAACCTTAAGGAAATATAATGATTCCAAAGAAATATTTAAAAGTGCCTGAAAAAGGTTCCATAGATATGATTGTGGCTGAGACAATCTCTCCGATTGACCCGTACACTGGAAAAGATGGATGGAGTACAGTCTGGAGGAAATCGTGCAAGAAAATATTGAACAAGATCCAATCTGCTTCAAGGCAAGCTTCCGTCCAAAGTCCATAGCCTGCCAAACCCGAGATGAAGATTTCACTGGAAGATCCATCATCGTCAAAGAAGAAGACGAAGAATCCCACCATGAAGACTAATAGCACGGTGGGTAAGATAGGGGCTACCTCTGCTATATTGTTTATCTCGAATTTGTGGAAGAAAAACCTCAAACCACTGACCTTGTATGACAAATCTAACTTTGATCTTGATACCCAAAACAATCCTTAAATCGTGGTTGAGTCCAATGAATTCATTAACAAGACCAAAGAAGACATCGACAACACCACTTAAGATAGGGCCAATAGTGAGGAACCAATCATTGACTACCATGGTGCACCACTCGCCGTCAACTTAAATCTTTGCGACAAAGAAGAAACACCAGAAGATTCGATAATGGTATCTCAAGAAGAAGAAATTACAAAAGTGAACTTGAGGAGTGAGAGAGTATTACCCCAAGGTCAGCTTCAATGGATACAGGAAAGAAAATAGTAACTCAAGAAGAGCTACCTCCACCTCCAGTAGTGGAGAAAACAACATAATAAAGAGAGAATTGGAGGATCACACATGGTGGATCATAACGTGCTAGCTCAACATAGGAAGTTGCAGGCTAAATTAAGCTTCTAAGACACTCTAATCCTGTCAAAGGAGATGAGAGGGTCTCTGGTTACAGCTTTGCTTGACCCAGAGATTTACTAAGCCCAGTTGGCCAGCACATCCTCGAATGAAGTTTACTCATTGAAAGAACAGTCTGAGGGAACCTTCACAGATGAAGACCTGCTGCTCGGTACCATCGACCATAATCGTCTACTCTATATCCCAATTAACATCGAAAAATTTGAGTTGTCCAGTGTTTTGGTAGATCCTATAGCATCCCTCAACTTGATGAGACTACGAACATTGGCTTATTTGGACATTGAAGCTCAGGAGCTTACGACCGATAAAATTATACTAAGAGGATTCAACCAAAAGGGAGAGAGAGCCCTTGGATCAATCACATTACTTTGAAGGTTGGAGAACTAGTAAAAATCATTAAATTCCATATTAATGAAACCGAGACAACTCTTAATGCTCTACTTGGTCGACCATGGAATCACAAACACAATATTGTTCCATCGTTTCTACACTAGTGCATTAAGTACTACAAACAAGGACAAGAGCATTGCATCAAGGGAGGTTTACAGCTGTTTTCAGTTCATGAAGTTGACATTCATGTAGATGCCGCCTACTATGCGCCTCTAAAGAAAACTGTCTTCTCTTGTGAAATTGTAACGAATAAAATTGAAGATTCAGAAGAATTACAATGACAAGGCCATTCAAACCAGCTTTACCGATCTTCCACCACCCCTTTGCAACAAGTTGGTGGGGGGTGTTCTTTTAGTTCGTACACCCAAGGTCGAGGCCGGGGACATGGACGAGGAAGAACAAATTTAATTGTTGAACGAACTAGGCCGACCATCAACATTGATGATGAAGGAAGTTTTGAAGATAAAAAAATTATGACAAGATAGAAGAAACCTCAGTACAAGTTATCCTTAGAAGGTGAGGAGAAAAGCGAATATTAGACAATGTATGATCGAATGATCCACTATGTAAACACCATGACCCTTACTCTGATTCTCCCTCAAAAGGTTGAGAGTTTAGCGGTCAAGAAAGTCTATAGCATTGGTTCAAAGCTGATCAAGTTTTCTCATGCTTCTACATCTAATAATCTTGAAAATCATGTAAATTTGGATGAGAATCCTAATGAATTAATGGAATTATCTATTGGTTACTTTTTGTCTTATGTACAAAAGTTAATTCAACATAGACATTTGTAAAAATAGATGCCAAAAGTTAAATTACAACTTTTTAAAAAATTATTGGATGTCAAAAGTCGAACTCTTAGATTGAAAGAGTGTCTCAAATTTGGTACAGTTAAACCAGTCGATGATTCAAAATTTTGCAAGATTGTCACAAATAAATCGTAAGAGGATTGCCTTGATATAGTGGATTACTCTACTGATCAGCTAATAGAAGATGCCCGACCAAAATTTGAGAAAGAAATAAAATCAACTATTGATGAACCTCAAAATAGAAGAGCAACCCCGACCAACATATATAAGTTCTCTACTCAATGATGAAGAATTATTAGAATTGATGAAATTATTAACAAATTTAAAGAATGCTTCGCATGCAGCTACGATGAAATGTTAGGACTGTAGGTAGAAGTGGCAGTTCATAAGCTCAGGGAGGACAAAATAAGGGCCCCAGTAAAACAAGCTCCACGAAGAATGCGCCTCGAAATAGATCAACAAGTCATTGTCAAGGTAAAGAAATTAACAGATGTTAACTTTATAAAAGAAGAGAAATACCCCATGTGGTTAGCTAACATTGTATTGGTTAAGAAGAAAAATGGACAAATTTGTGTACGTGCTGGCTTCAGAGATTTGAACAAAGTGTGTCCAAAAGATGAGTTTCCATTGCCAATACCAAAAATGATGGTGGACATCGCTTCGACACATGAAATTTTCTCCTTTATGGATTGATTGTTGGGGTACAATCAAATCAAGATGGCTCCAGAAGATGCAATAATTACAGCCTTTAGGACACGTATTGGGATTTACTGCTGCACAGTGATGCCGTTTGGGTTAAAGAATGCCACGACAACATATCAATGAGCTATGACAAAGATTTTTGATGATCTCATTCACAATCAAGTGAAATGCTATGTGGATGATTTTGTCATCAAGAGTAAAGAGAAAATAGACCATTTATATGATTTGAGGATCATGTCGGACGATTACGACGATATGAACTTAAGATGAATCCCTTAAAGTGAGCCTTTGGTGTTACCTCTAAGAAATTTCTAGGATTCGTTGTCCGTCATTGGCAAATCGAGATCAACCAGGATAAGATTAAAGCTATCTTGGAAATGACTCCTCCTAAAATCTTGAAACAACTACATTCCTTCCAAGGGAAGTTAGCATATCTGAGATGTTATTTTTTTAATCTCTCAAGTAAGTGTCAGCCCTTCTCAGCACTGGTTAAAAAGGACACAAAATTTGTTTGGGAAGAGAAATGCGAGCGGGCCTTAGAAAACGTTAAGCAGTATTTAATTATACCTCCTGTTTTGGCAGCCCCTATCACGAAAAAACTGTTGATACTTTATACTGTAGCCTTAGATGACTCTCTCAAAGTCCTCTTTGCCCAAGTCAATGACGAGGGCAAAGAAAATGCACTATTCTGCTTGAGCCTTCGTGTAATTCCGACAGAGATAAGGTATTCTCCAATTGAGAAGCAATGTCTAGCATTAATTTTTGCATCCCAGAGACTCAGATATTACATGCTTTCTCATAATATTACCCTCATCCCTAAAGTTAATCCGTTGTAATATTTGATGACCGGGCCAACACTCTTTGGACGTCTAGCGATATGGTCGTTAATTTTGTTGCAATTTGATATAACTTTTGTTCCCCTCCATTCTATCAAGGGACAAATTTTGGCAGACTTTCTCGTTGCCTACCCACTTCCGGCTGGGTCCCCTTTTAATGATGAGTTACCAGATGAACAAGTATGATAAATGGAATTCTCCAGTGTGCAATGTTGAGAGATATACTTCAATGGAGCTTCATCGGCCAAAAAAGATAAAGGATCAGACACAATTATACCAGACAAAGTAAGAATTGGTTTGGTTTTCATAACACCAGATAAGGGTATGCTGAGGTTCTAATACCACCTGATAGAGTCGTGTACCAACAACAAAGTAGAATATGAAGCCTTAATTACTGGGTTGGAATTAGCAATCTCGATGGATATAGAATATATTGTTATCTATGGCGACTCACAACTCGTCATCCAAGAAGTCGCCGGACAATTCAAGATTTTGAAAGCAAGGTTAACAAAATACCATCAGAACACGATGAAGGTACTTGAGCAGATTCCCAACGTAACTTTCTATTGGATTCCTCAAAAAGATAATGTCCATACTGACGCTCTAGCAAAACTTACAAAAGAATGGCGTGTCCCTCGGAGGATTCCATTAACATCACAGTACAAGAAACACAAGTTTTTTCTTGAATCAACCTCGATAATCTATGCAATCTTGTAAAAGAAGAAGAAATGATGATTGTGATTGCTAATATCGACGAAAATTGGCGTAAGCCATTAATAGAAAATTTACAAACTGGAAAATTACCAGAAGACAAGTTAGCAGCATACCACATCACAAAAAGAGCTATTTCCTACACTTTACTGGGTGATGTCCTATGTAAAAGAACATTCATTAGATGTGGATACATTATTTAAGCAATGAAAAAGCATAGAGTAGTGTCAAGAAGGTACATGTCGAATTGTGTGGCGCTTGCCAATTAGAGCCAAAAATGAATATGAAGCTCAAAAGACTCAGATATTTTTGGCCGGCAATGATGTCCGACTGCATGGATGCAACTAGAAAATATCATGAGTGCCAAGTGCATGGGGTGGTCTTACAGCAACCTCTGAATGTGTTACACCCAATTATTGTTTCATGGCCATTTGAGTGTTTGGGCATGGACATAATAAGTCCGATAGACCCTCCATCCTCGAAAGGACACATATTTATACTTACTGCTATAGAATATGTTCCAAATGTGCAGAGGCAGTGCAGTTACAAGAGGTTACAACACAGTACGACCTTCAGTTCTTCAAAAGCCAAGTCATTTACCATTTTGGAGTTCCGCGCAGAATAATCTCCGACAATGGGACAACCTTCAAAAGCACAAAAATAAAAAAATTTGTCAAACGAAACGGGATACACTGGAGATACTCTACAATTTACTATCACTGGGAGAATGGATTAGCCGAAGCCTTCAACAATACACTGATACATATTTTGATTGAAGAAGACACTGGATGAAAATAAAAGAGATTGACATAACAGATTGTTAAAAGCTTTGTGAGCCTATCGGACAACGTTAAGGACTCCCACTCATTATACACTATGCATGGTCGTGTACGGGTTCAAGGTCGTACTACCGCTAGAGGTCCAGACTCTATCCCTCAGAGTCATTGTCGCCAATCAATTTACAATGGAAGAAAGTGCAAAACTCAGACTTGAAGAATTGGAAAGTCTCAAAGGAAAATGACTAGAAGCACAACAACATTTTGAACTTTACCAAGGAAAAATGATACAAGCCCAAGACAAATTGGTTTGCCTAATAACATTCAATGTTGGTGATCTCATTTTTTTTATCAAAATCTCTATTCTTACACGCCGCAAGGTAGGTGGAAAATTTGAGCCAACTTTGGAATGACCATTTGTCGTAGATAAAGTCTACACAGAAGGAGCCTAACAAATAGTGGATTTTTTAGGCAAAAGACCCATGTTGTCGACCAACGGACGATACTTGAAGACATAGTATGTAACTTGATGCTGCTTAGAATTTCCTTTTTGAAATTTTGATTATTCTGCGGTTATTTATTTGGTCAAACTTCTATGACAGGGTCCAAAATTTTGTAATAAAATTAACCTCAATAAAATGAAAACTTTTGAAGCTACATACTTTAATTTTCTCTTTTTTACCTTAAAATTTTGATATTTTACTCAATTAGACAAAAATATATATACATAAATAAATGATTTTCTAATCAACATAAACTAAAATTTCTCTAATAAACAATTTATTTTGTTTTTGTTCCTGCTAGATTTATGCACACTGATGTTTTTCTTATCGTATGCAAAGAAAAATGTCAGGGCAGAAGCTGATTTTTGCTTTTAAAGATGGCTAGAACCTAACACTTAACGAGGAAAGGGCACCGCAAGATGACACCATAAACTTCAACGTGGACTTCAGTCAAGTGGACATGGATTATGAGGGTCCTCTAATGGACATGGTTAGCCGTCAAGAAAAGGAAGGGCTACCATCACTGTTGAAGATCAGCACTAGGGAGAATTCCTCACAAAAGAGGAAAAATGTGATAATACAGCAAGATCCGATAGAGGGTACTAGTCGCCTGCCATCTATGATAACTGCACCGACTGGAGGCCTAGTTGCTGCTAATGACAAAAGTCTGTCGGATGCACCGCTGCATAGAATTCAATGCAGAAATGCCAACCGCCAAAAACAAAGAGCTTTCCTGTGTGAAGAAAGAAGACGCCTACAGGAGCCAAAAATTTACTTACCCCTATTCTTGAGGAGAAAATCTAGTATCCAGAGATGAGAGAGATGCTCTCCAGCTTGCCTGTCACAGAGGATGAGTCAGAGTTCGCTACGTAGCCAGAGATACCAAGAGTTTAAGATGATCTTTCTGTCTGTTGCACAACACGCAATGCCAAAATTTCCACATGTACACAAGCTACAGGGGCATTTGTGGAATGCCAAGACTTCAAAGTTTTTCACCTAGAATGCTGCAGTACTTTGGAGGAGTACACATCCACCGATGACAGATTTTAGGTCACCCATTACCCAATGGGGGAGTCATATATTCCGCTGGATACAGAGACAACACCAGCCTGGATTCTTGCCGATATTGAAATGAGCGAGCATCCTCGACAGCCACCGATCATCTCCAAGGCAGAATACTACAAAATGAGTAAAGTGAACAAAAGGGAATTTGAATTCTATGAAGAAGTTCAAGGAAGGTTCGTTAATATACTAGAAGAATTGGAAATGTATACCAGAGTCTTCTTTGAATGTGACGAAAGAAGTATTTTCTACTGCATCTTTGATCTAAGAGAGAGGGGTCGAGCAGGCCTTATGATGGAAAGAACCTATTATGAGCCACGGAAATGGATGTGTGGAAAAGGCAGAATAATCATACAATGTGGTTGCTGTTACAATATCACCCAGGTCAGACAAGGAAATCCCCCGGTGATTTTAAGATACGGTGAGGTGGACTCGCTACCTCCCATGATAAAATGGATGATCAAGCGAATGGTTTGATGGAGCATACTTCCAGCCGACTGTATTCCCAATAGCTGTATCATCAATATATACAATGAAGGCGACCGCATTCCCCTACATATGGACCATCATGATTTTTTTAGACCTTTTTGCAAGGTCGCCTTCATGAGCAAAAACACCATTTTATTTGGAAAAGAAATAGATGTCATTGGCCTAGGCGAGTTCAAAGGATCCATGGAGATTCCACTACCAGTGGGTTCAGTGCTGGTTCTTAAAGGAAATGGAGCAGACATCACCAAACATTGCATTCCAGAGGCGCCACACTGCAGAGCGTCTGTAACTTTCCAAGGAATGTATGACAACAAAATGTTATACGGATTCCAACCAGATTGAGAGTTGGAAAAGATACTACCTCACAATCTATGAGAGGGTTGCACCTCTGAGCACATGCAAAGGGAACTCTTGTTTTGGAGCGTGTCTTAGTAGGTTAGCTCGATCAGGAGCTCACCCAACTAGAGATGGACATTCAGGGGATACCTTTTGAACTGTGTTTCGACACAGCAGATATGATGATATATGTAGCCGATATGCTAAGCTTGTGATATGTGCCCAGCAAGAGATATTTTCGTACAACTAACATATTGTACCTTTTGAGTGTTTGGCTATACTCAATCTGTAAAACTTGTTGAAGCAGATTAATGAAATCTTGTTTAGGATCTTGTCTTTTTGTTCAATTGCCCTTTTGCGCGATGGATAAATAGCCATAGAATCATACGTTGGCTCTGAACTACAACTAAAAAGAAGAAAATAATAAAAACTTAATAATAAAGTTCAAATAAAAAACTCTTTTTAAAATCAATCAACCAACAAAAATTAAATTTTAGAAAACATATTTTGAAAATTAAACGTAATAAAAATAATAAGCAAAATGAAAATAAATCCATTGAGTTGTTCCTCTCAATTATGAGGTCTCTTACTCTTTGCTCGCGCAGCACGACCGTCCTTGTCTACACTAAATCTCACAAAATTTCACATATCTTCCTCACTAATGTTAGCATTATCACATGACACATATTTATGGGTTCAACACCACAAATGCTTTTTAAATTTCAATTCTCATTTTGGAAATCAATCCCTAACTTTTGATTACCTCTTTTTGAGGTCGGTCTCTAACTTTCATTCTTCTTTCCGAGATTGATCCCTAAATTTTAATTCTCATTTTGGCATGAGTCCTTAACTTCTGATTCTTTTTATTCAGGTCAGTCCCTAACTTCTGGTCCTCTTTCCGAGATTGATTCCAAAATTTCAACTCTCTTTTAGAATCAGTCTCTAACTTTTGATTCCCTCTTTTCAAGGTCGATCCCTAACTTCTGATCCTCTTTTGGAGATTGATCCCTAAATTTCAATTCTCATTTTGGAATCAGTTCCTAACTTCTGATTCCCTCTTTTCGAGGTCCGTCCCTAACTTTCGATCCTTTTTCTAAGATTGATCCCTAAATTTATATACTCATTTTGGAATCAGCCCCTAACTTCTGATTCCCTCTTTTTGAGGTCAGTCTCTAACTTTCAATTCACTTTTTGGGATTGATCTTTAAATTTTAATCTTCATTTTGGAAACAATACCTATATTTTGATTCCCTCCTTTCGAGGTCGGCCCCTAACTTTCGATCATCTTTTTGAGATTAATCCTTAAATTTAGTTCTCATTTTAGAATCAGTCCCTAACTTCTGATTCCCTATTTTTGAGGTTAGCCCCTAACTTCCTATCCTCATTTTCATATTGATCTTTAAATTTCAATTCTCATTTTAGAATCAGTCACTAACTTCTGATTCCCTCCTTTCAAGGTCAGTCCTTAACTTTCGATCCTCTTTCTGAGATTGATACTTAAATTTCAACTCTCATTTTGGAGTCAGTCGCAAACTTTTGATTCCCTCTTTTTGAGGTCGGTCCCTAAATTTTGATCCTCTTTTTGAGATTGATCCTTAAATTTCAATTCTCATTTTGAAATTTGTCCCTAACTTCTGATTCCCTCCTTTTGAGGTCGGTCCCTAACTTCTGATCCTCTTTTTGAGATTAATCTTCAAATTTTAGTTCTCATCTTGAAATCAGTCCCTAACTTCTGATTCCCTAGTTTCAAGGTTGGTCCCTAACTTCTGACCCTCTTTCTGAGATTCATACTTAAATTTCAACTCTCATCTCGGCGTCAGTACCTAAATTTGATTCCCTCCTTTTGAGTGTGGTAAATAAATTCTGACTCTCTTTTTGAGATAGATCCTAAATTTAAATTTTCATTTTGGAATCAGTCCCTAACTTCTGATTCCCTCCTTTCAAGGTCATTACCTAAATTCTGATTCTTTTCCTGAGATTGATACCTAAATTTCAATCATCATTTCGGGTTCAATGCCTAAATTTTGATTCCTATCTTTCGAGGACGACACCTAAATTTTGACTCTCCTTTCCGAGATTGATACCTAAATTTCAATACCCATCTTGGGGTCAGCACCTATATATTGATTCCATCCTCTATAAACACCTGAAAATTCAAAATTTGAACCTACTCTCCGATTCCAATGAGACTTTCTACTCCTTGATTCCAATCAGATATTCACTTGTTATATTCTCTAGTAGAAACAACTAGCACTCAATTTTACACTCCTTTCTAGGTCTTTTGACTTAGGAGCCAGTGTTGGTTTTGTTGATCTCATCGGTCAAAGCCAACACGTGCAGTGTGATTTGCTCGGACACCACACCTATTGGGGGTCCATTTATTGATCTCACTTTTAGTTGAGGTTTAATTTTCTCACTTTAATTGCATATGGTCTAGCCATAGGACTTTCATGTTGACTATTTTTACAAAACTAGAAAAGGAACCCTCACATTTAGAAATTCTAAACTCCTTCTTGCTCAATTTGAAGTCCCACGTATTGGTCTTAACCTCTATCACATAGTAGGTGTGGTAAGTATAAAGGATTTCAAGAGGAGTCCCTATTGGACTGTTTGACCTTAGGGTTGACCCTGGGTGTTGGTCTGGAGCTAGTTCACTCACTACACTCACTATCATCTATATCCACTCCCAAACCTAAACCCTATTTTGTTGACTTTGATCCCTTGATCTTTTGGGAGACTCATGTAGATGGTCCCTTAGACCCACTAGCCTTAGGCTAGGGTTTAGGTGAGCAAGTACATAGAGAACCCAAATGGGGATTTCATTGATCCATAGCTCATGTAAGGTGGTTGACACCCTAATTCTACCGAAGTTTCCAATTTGGCCTGTTACCCTCAAACCAACCCAAATTACTTAAACACCCCCAAATCCCAAATTTGGCCAAAAATCCCAATTTCACCCAAAATAGCCAAATTTGATCAAAAATCACTTCAAACCATTTCAAAATACCTAGATTGCCCAAAACCACCCAAATTTGCCAAAATTACCTAAATACCCCCAAATTTGCCAAAATTACAAAAATACCCTTGGCGCCCCAAACTTTCCCAAAACCTCCAAAATCACTTCAAATGTCTCCACAACCAAATTTAACTCTTTAATTGAACCTAATTTGACCAATTTGACCATTTTGACCAAAACCACCAAATTTCCTATAAAGGCCCAATTTCCCCAAAATTTATCCCAAATATCCATCTATTTAGACCCAATTTCCATAAATCTCAATTCTAAACTCAAACTAACCTTTCATATGACCAGTATAAACCAAATATAAGCCTAATTGGCCATACTTTGAGCTCAATTTTGGTCCAAATCAAAACCTCAAATTTTGACCATATGACTTGATCACACCTAATTGAACCCCATAGGCTACTCAATTTGCCCCAATTTGAATCCTAAACTCTTCATAACACTCCTACACACAAAATTTAACTTTTAATTGGCTTTGGTGAAGCCTCAATTTTACTTAATTTTAATATAAGTCTAAAAATCCCCAGATTTTCCCGAAATTGGATGTCTCCAAATTCCATGAAATTGAATTCCCTTACCCCAAAATTGACACCCAATTCATGTTGAAAACTCTTCATGAAATTCATATGGACGATTTACAACCATCAATTTGGACTTAGCCCAACATTAGCTCAATCTCCCAAATTGACCAAAATCTCAAAATCATTCAAATTGAGCTTTCAATTGACCTTAAAATTACTTCAATCCTTCACCAAAAATCTTCTTTACAATTATCTACACTATGTTGATTAATCAATTGAGCTCAAAGTCATGGCTAGACTAACCCAAACCCAACTTTAGTTCTTTTTGACCCAATTTAGACCCATGCACCAAAATAGACTTAGCCATCCTATAGTCAGCAAATTTAGGTCTCCACAACCACTAAGCACAGCTTATTGAATAGGATAAATCCTCTCAAACCACCGAAGTAAGCTATGGACCAATGGGTCCCTAAATTAAGGGATTTTATCCCATTTTTTGGCATTAACCAAAAATCTCTTCCAGCATCACTTACCATTGGAAGTAAATTATAAGTAAGCCTCTCCTTGGCTTACCTAACCTTTTGGACACAACTGTTGACTCTACTGGCTGGCCTAGTGGCTGGAAAACATGAAAACCAAGACCCCGAAGCTCAAATGCAAACCCAATTTTAACCCAGAGGCTAGCTCATCCCAATGGCTCTTTAGAGCTCCTCAGCCCTCCACCTAAGCACCATTTGCACCCATCAATTAGCCCTGAGGTTCCCCTTAAGATCCTCCATTTAATCATCCCCTCAATGGCCAAAGAGAAGATACTGCCAAAAATCCCCAGGGAAACTCTGTCCAATTACTTTCAGACACTCTACAAGAACTTCAAAGCTCATTGCCACCACTTTCCCCCATTGATCCCCACTGTGGAAGCCCAATTTTGAGCTTAAACTTTCAACTCAAACCAGGTCATCTCTCCATAGTCCGCAAAACTCAAACTAATTGTGCACGCACCATCCCTAGAGCAAGAGGAGTTGATTTTTCATCAAACCCCCCTCTCAAACAGCCTCTAACCTAGCTCTAGACCAACACCTTAAATTGTGCTTGATTGAATTCATGCCTAGAAAATTCACTAAGGCTTGATACTTCATCCGGAGGTTCATTTGGTCTAATCAAAGTTACCACAACCATCTGATTAAGGCCTCCCATCTTAGACAAAGGTATTGAACCTCAACCCTAATCCGAGCTTATTTTGATTCTCTATTTGTAATGGCTTGATTTCATACTTGATTAACCATATAGATGTGTTCGTCTTGAGTAGATGAAGGTTTAGAAACAAACCACATGCGATTTGGTTGAGACTAGCTCGAGCTATTAAGGTTTTAGTGTGAGCGGCTTACGGGTTAAGTCACTTGCCTACTATCCATAAGAATTATATTTACTACTATAAAAATATCAAAATTATTTAACTTAGTCTAAGCACTAAAATGGATTTTTAAGGAAACGTTGTATTTTTCTATAAAAAGAATTATATTAAATTAAATAAGCTTAGAAAAATTATGAGAATTGGTTCTCTGAGTTCCTTGTGACCAGGGGCATTTATTTAAAATAAAATCCATTTTTGTGAGAACATTTCATTTTTAAAATATATTTTGAACTAAAAACAATTAAAATAATCAATATTTTTAAAAATACAAAATATAGTTCAAAATAAGTGGAAATGTCCCCTGAACACTTAGAATTCGTTAAGATATTTTTCCTAATTTTTTTAAGTTAAATATAAATTTTAAAAGCTTAAAAATAAATTTTTCATATTTTCCCATTAAAATAATTATAATAAATAAATTAAAAATCACAAAATTACAAAACTTGGTTCTCTGAGTTTTTTGAATTAAGAAAAGTCTATTAAAAATATAAGAAAATGATTTTTTGTAATTAAAATATTATTTTCTATTTAATTTAATCATTGAAATTGATTAACAATTAATTAATAGTAATAAAAATTTAATCCCAAAAATGATGAAATTTTGCCTAAGTGTTTCTCTGACCTTAGGAGAGCTCTAATAAACTTTCCATAAATACAAACTTTATTTTGGATAATTAAATAAATTAACCTTTGAAAATCCTATCTTCTAAATTCAAGAAAATTATCTAAATTAAATTAAAATTTTGAGAGGTCTATCTTCACGAACATTATAATTACCTCATTACAATGAAACCCTCAAAGTCATTTGAGTTGTGCTTAATGAGTTATGAGGTGAAGTGCCCCAAGGGCAAAGTAGAAATTTTAAACTTTGGTGCCCTAATCAAAATTTAGGATTAACCAAGGGAAAATGGGTAATTTTAATCTTAATAAACATATTTAGATGATTGAAATAAAATGGGATTAAAAGGTAGAAACTCTCTCACTATCCTTGCACAACATCAACAAAATCATAATCCTCTTAATCTTCATGACTTGGAAGTCAATTAAGATTAGACAATTCTTAATTTATTGGCTTAAGTCGGAAGGTTGGAATTTCACTTTTCTTAAAATCAAAGTTGAGGATGGTTTGACCATTTGATAAGAATAAATGCCATTTAAATCAAAATTTTGATAATCAACTTTTGACCTATCATGATTGTGAAAGGCTTAGTAGTGACATAGGCTCAATATTTAAACTTAATTGATTGGATTTAGAAGACAACAAAATTGGTGATTAACATCTTTAAACACTACAAGCCTGACCTTAATTGTGGATAGAATTTTAGATTACCTAGACTTGCTTTAGGGGCACCCACTCACATAACTTTTAAATGAAACATCAATTGAATAATTGAGTATCCTATCCTTAGGATAACTAAATTGTCAAGTTTGTCTAAGCAACGGGATAGCCACAGTCTAAACTTGGATCGTTAATGGAACAATATGATAAGTTTGGAAATGAACTCAAAATAATTCAAGAGATCTTCAAAATAGTTAAGGGTCATACCCCGAGCACTTTGAAATCTTTTGGATATTTTGAAGGATAAATTGAACTTGTCGTATTTTGTTCTAAAATTATCTACTAGGATCTTCCAATATTCAATAAAATCATAGCTCAGTGTTTGGTATTTAAACATTCATCTACACTTGCATTTTAAATTCCTTACAATATTATATATATGCCTTCCAAGTACTGACCTTTCAGGTGGTGGAACGAGAAGACTTGCTAGGAACACTTTTAGAGTTTATAGTTTTGTCTTTTTATACTTACAAAACTTGCATGCTAAACAATAATGTCACCCTACATAAAAACCAAAACTGCTAGAGTAGTCGTAAATTAAAAATCAAAAGTAAAATCAACCAAGAAAAAATTTACAGCCACAACATTCAAAATATAAGGCAACTCAAAATTTAATCACAAACATCACAAAACAAAAATTGTGACTAAATTAAGATGTCTCTATCAAATGATTAGGAATCCCTCAAAGGAGGTAGCCTATGGTTGCTAACGAGATTTCCCACAGTCTAAATAAAAGTATGAAACTCATTGAGTTGAGTTTAGTAAATTCATTTGGATTAAGTTAATCAAATAGAAAGTAGTGGTGTCGAAATGAGGGAACCACAAGATCCTAACCGGTGTCGCTCTAATCAATTTTAATATGCCCAAAAATATTTAAGGAAATATAACCATAAGGACATTTGATTTGACATCACAACCTGAGAATTAAACTTGTCACGACAAGGAGCTTGGAACTAGTATTTTGGGTAGCACGACTAACTTCAATAGCAAGAGGATCTATAACAACGTATCTTTCCTTAAAATTAAATAGCAAACCATGGGATTTTGAGGTTATTTTCTTATGCAACATAAATCCTCACCTTATTTTTAGGCCTTTGTGTAGCTCTGCAATACAATATAAGCCCTAACTCATCTTAGGATTTTGAGGTTGTCATTTTTCAAGACCTAAATCTTCAATTCTTCTAGGCTATTTGTGTGATCGTTTCACATAAATATAAGCCCTAAAGAAATAAAATTAGCAAGATGAAACATTTAATCAATTTCTCCTCAAAATTGAAGCAAAAAAATAGGATAGACTGGAAAGTCACCAAGGTTCTCCTCTAGATCTATGACATCCCCTAGTTCTTCCTCTATATTCTACAATAAATGTACCAAATTTGAGTCATTTCCCTTTCACACCTCTTTGTCCAATCTTGTTGAAAAGTCGTGTCCTTTTGAATTCCTTGAAGATAATATTTCTTGATTTTTATTGAGACTTTTCTTAGATGACCTCAGTTATTTAAGATGTAATTAACCATAGGGGCTTGCCCTTATAGGAAGCTTTTCCGAACCCAGCATAATGTAAACCATATTTAATTCTTCATATTAAATAGAGGAACTTGTCGGCAAATAGAAATGGTTTCGCAGGCCAAATGGATGTCATAAATTTCTTAGTTTATTTGATCGAGCTTTATCCTCAAGTCTTGTGTTTATCTTTCAAGATAGACACATGGTTTGAGGTATAGTGTTCTTTCTTTTAAATTATGAGAAATATAGGGTCGGTTTGATTTCATATTTTTTCTAAACTATATATATAT